>WOXC01005540.1:0-100082 GCA_011680675.1 Gymnobelideus leadbeateri
TAACACTGCTCTCTCTACATTCATGTGGAAACTTTTCCTTCCTTCCTAATAGGTCAGTTTTCCCATCATTTATCTAAGCAGGTTGCTAAGAATTTTGGGGCACTCTAAGTCTGGCTTTAATCCCTGATGTGGTTGTGACTACATAATTCATCTGCATAGCACATTATTGAAGTATTTTAGGGAAATTTTGAGAGGTTGACTAGGAGAAACTAGTCAACTTGATGAGGTTAAAAGATGAAGCCACTGTATTAAGACTTTAATTATGTCTCCCTGATAGTTCTAAAATTCCTTGTTGATTTATTGAGTTCTGGTCTTACATTGTAATTTTTAAAATTGAGTCAACCTATTGTTTGTTTTAGATCTTCCTTTGTACTGGGACAAATAGGTCTTCCACAGGGATCCAGAGAGAATGGAAAGCAGACCTATGAGGGCTTTCTGGCTCTGGAGATTGAAGTTTGTACATAGGCACAGCTTCTACCAGAGACAAACACTGCCCCCAGCCCCTGAGATGGCAGGGGTAAAGAGGTCACAGTGGCTGAGTCTCTTGACCTCAAGACATGTCAGTAAATAGTCAACAGCAGTGATGGAGCATCATGAATTCCTGCATTACTGGACCAAGCCATGGAGAGGCAGTGACAGAATGATCAAAGTATTGTTTTGTTTGTCCTTTATTTTTGAAGAGAACCATGGCACCAGGGAAATGATGACATGACTTGCAGTTGACTGAGTGAGGGAGGGCTGTGCAAGATCACCAGCCTCACTTTCTCCTCCAGAGCCATCTGGAGCCAGTGACCAGATATTCATCAGGATGACTGGAGATGACTGAGGGTACAATGGGAGACCCTGGTCCTTTTAGGCTAAGGCCTTTTCAGGTACTCACTTAGAGTGAGGTAACGGCCATTCAGTGAGCAGGCCTCTTTAAGAAGTGAGTCAAGGGATAGCCCCTTTAATTAGAAAAAAAGAAAAAATATGTATCAAGCTGGGGGGTGAAGACCTTTAGGGTTGCTGTTCCAAAGAGAAGCAGTTACCATTGACATTCATTCCAAGCCAGGAGGGCCCAAAATATAGCCATTAAGTAGAGCTTGTGCAGGGACTTATTGTGGTCCAATCTGTGACCTTTAGAGTGAACTGGGTTTAAGGAAGAAAGAAAGAAAGAAAGAAAGAAAGAAAGAAAGAAAGAAAGAAAGAAAGAAAGAAAGAAAGAAAGAAAGGTACTTCCTTTGGAGAAAAGGAAGAGAGGGAGAAGGAGGAGAAGATGAGCAGGAGAGACATTTTAGACACATGGAGTTCCTTTATCTCCCCTTTTAGAGAGAAGAGGTAGAACCATTATTACCATCAATTTGGACTGTGTTGATCTGATAGGTGAGGGCTTGACTTCCAATAAAATATTTATTTCTTTTTGGGGAAGTCTCAGCCCATAAGGAAATCCTATGAGTATTAAAGACTGTTTAAGGGCTTGGGGGGAAGGTGGTGTTGAGGTATAGGGTTTAGGGTTGCTCAAGACCCCAAAATACCAACATGCCAGGTCCTGTTGAATGAATTCCACTCAAGTCTTCTCTCAGCCAAAGTAAAGCAAACTTTATTAAAGATTCGCCATAATGGGTCAACTCTTAAGGAGCCTAAGTATATATGAAGCTTGTATTGACAAGTGGGCCAGAATAATCTGACACAGAATGAGTCTGTACTAGATTGAATTCTCAGCCCAATCATGGAGGCAAGATGGATCTTAAATACAGAAAAAGTTTGGGAGGAATTAGGGGTGGTCTAGAGGAGGAGTTTGGGGAGGGTCTTGAGGGGAAGTCTAAGGAGGATCTTGAGGGGACTGAGGTCAGACTCCAGTAATGAGATTATGGGGGGAAATAGCTGATGATGACAGACAATGGAAGGGTAGGCTAGTTTAAGGGTAACAGATTTGGATATAGATATTTTGATAGGATCAAGGGTGGGAAGTAGATGGACTATGGAGGGCTAGGCTAGGTTAAGAGTAACAGAGATTTGGGCCTAGGATAATGAAAGGTTTAAGGCCTCAGGCAAATGCGTCATCAAGTGGAATGATTCAATCAGAGCTCAAGGGGTTTCCCAGAGCCTATACCCCATCAGTGGGACTCACTTGAAGATATGCAATTGAATCACTAACAACTTCAAATCATTTTTCTTGGTACATTGGAAAGGTCCAATTAATTGGAAAATACCTTGGGGTAGGGTGGAAATTGGGGTTCACCTGAGAGGGAAAGAAAATTATATAGCTGCTCAGGGGCTTTGACTTTTGTTTTTTGCATTCTTTCTGTGGGTTGAATTAAAGGCAATCCTATATCTTGACATTGTAAACTCAATTGTTCTAGAGGAGCTGGGGCCTTTTAATCTAGACACAAACCATATTCTGAATTTCTCAGAGAAACTTGATTGGGGTTAAAATGAGCCCAAGGTAGGATTTTATGAAAATCCCCTAAAATCAAACCTGATCCACATAAATCCAGAGTGTTGGGTTCTAGGCCCTACCCATGCATTATACAATTGTCTGGTTTTATAGATTTCTGTATCAAGGCTTTTTTTTTTTTTTGTGCCATGAACAGACTATATCCCTGTATATCCCTAATGTTACACAGATGTCTTGCATGTCCGTGTCATTAGTCAATGGGGAAATCCAATGGATTGGTATAAATTCATCTTTTCCACACTACCAGAAAGACACTTCAAAGTGATGGCCAATTGATGGTAGCTTATTAAGTATGATCTTTGTGTATGAAACATTTAGCATAGTGCCTGACACATAATAGACACTTAATAAATGCTCACTGATCAATTGATTGATTGAAAGGGCCATTATAGATCATATCAAATTAACTTTCTTTGAAACATATAGTAAATACATTTCTGAGAATGACTAGTAACCTAATTTCTCTGGAAAACAATTGTGCAAAGGATCATAATATGAAATAAGTTTGGAAAGGTAGATTGGTATTATATTGCTAAAGTCTTTGAATGACAAGCTGATGAGGTATGGGTTCTGGGAACCCCTTCTAGCTCTCCTTGAGTCCTAGAGGTACAGGTTCTGGGAACCTCCCTTGGACTCTTGATTAAATCATCCCATCAATAAGCCTTACATTGTGGCTAAGCCCAAGCCTCTGTTACTAGACTTCCCACCTATCAAAATGTCAATCCACCCTTGAACTGGCCTAGCCCACCATTGTCTGTAGCCTCCAGCTACCTCCCACCCTTAATCACTCATTGACCTCATCGACTCCTCCTGAAGACCCTCCCCAAACTCCTCCTCTAGACCACCCCTAGATTCCTCCCACAACCTTCCTTATATAAGACCCCATCTTACACCATGTGGTGTGAGAGCACCATAGAATGCTATAGAATAGTGAAAGTGCTATAGAATGACCTAGCACAGGCTTACTCTGTGTCTAATGCAAGCAAGCTTTTAATAAATTTTACTTTTCTTTGGCTGAGAAGACTTGAGTCAGATTCATTCAGCAGAACCTGGCGTTCTTGTATTTTGGGGTCTCCAGAGCAACCCTAACCCTCTTAGTGGGTAACGGCTTCAAAGCCATGGAGTTTTTGTTTTATCTAGTAAGCAAAGGAGAACCATTGAAGGTATTTAAGTTGGGAGAGATTGTGATTATATTTGCATATTTTGGCATGAGGATGAAGGATAGATTGGAAAGAGAAGAGTTATTTTTTTAATTAACAGCACAAAGTTGGTAATAATACAATCTGTGTTCTCTGGAATAAGCTTCTCTTTGATATATGATCTTCCAGTCTTCTTTGTGATTAAAAGATGGAAATTATAGACTAGGACTTCTTTTTAAGTTACTAGGTAATTCCTTTAAGCCTGTCTATATTTCACATATATACATACATATACATGCATATACATATGTTTTTACATGTATATACTCACACAAATTTCTTGAACAAGAGTAGCCAAATGGTACATCTGAATAAGGTGCTGGGCTTAGAATCAGGAAGACTCATCTTGAGATCCTGTGAGTATTAAAGACTGTTTAAGGCTTTGGGGGGGAAAGTGGGATCAAACACAGTTTTTCATCCTTCATTTTATTTTTTAAAATGTATTTTTAGTTTTCAACATTCACTTCCACAAGATTTTGAGTTACATTTTTCTGTATTTTTCTCTCTCCATCTTTCCCTTACTCCCCACCCCAAAACAGCAAGCCTACTGAATACCCTTTCTCCCAATCTGTTCTCTCTTATATCCTCCCCCTTTACCCGCCCCCCTAACTTTCTAGTAGGGCAAGATGGTTTTCTATACCCTAGTACCTATATATCTTGTTTCCCAATTGCATGTAAAAATTTTTTTTTCTTTGAGTTCCAGATTTTTTCCCTTTCTTCCCTCCTCACCCACTCCCACTGGGAAGATAAGCAATTCAATATAGATTTGTATATGTGTAGTTACCCAGATAATTTCCATAGTAGTTATATTGTGAAAGACTAACTATATTTCCCTCCATCCCATCCTACCCCCCACTTAACCTATTATCTCTTTCAACCCTACCCCTTTTCAAAAATGTTTGCTTATAACTACCCTCTCCCCCAATTTGCCCTCCCTTCTATCCCTCCCTCCTATCACCTACCCCCTAATTTTCCTGTAGGGTAAAATACCCAATTGAGTATGTATTTTATTCCCTCCTTAAGCCAAATTCAATGAGAGTAAGGTTGGCTCATTCCCTTTCACCTTTCTGTTCTTCCCCTCCATTGTAACAGTTTTCTCTTACCTCTTTTATATGAGATAATTTACCCTAATCTATATCCTCTTTCTCCTTCTCCCAATAAATTCCTCTCACCTCTTAATTTTATTTTTTAGATATCATCCCTTCATATTCAACTCATCCTGTGCCCTTTGTATAGGTATACATGAACATACAAATGCCCACACTCACATATATATTTGTGTATACATATATCCTCCTATACATACATATATACATATATATTCCCTTCAACTATCTTCATACTGAGAAAAGTCTTATGAGTTACAATTATCATTTTTCCATGTAGGAATGTAAATAGTTCAACTTTAATCAGTTCCTTATGATTTCTTTTTCCTGTTTACCTTCTCATGCTTCTCTTGGTTCTTGTATTTGAAAGTCAAATTTTCTGTTCAGATCTGTTTTTTTTTTTATCAAGAATGCTTGAAAGTCCTCTATTTCATTGAATGACCATATTTTCCCCTGTAGCATTATACTCAGTTTTGCTGGGTAGGTGATTCTTGGTTTTAGTCCTAGCTGCTTTGACCTCCAGAATATCATATTCCAAGCCCTTCAATCCCTTAACACAGAGGGATTGTGTTATCCCTTGTGTTATCCTGATAGTGTTTCCATAATACTTAAATAGTTTCTTCCTGACTGCTTGCAGTAATTTCTCCTTGACCTGGGAACTCTGGGATTTGACTATAATATTCCTAGGAGTTTTCTTTTTGGGATCTTTTTCAAGAGGTGATCTGTGAATTCTTTCAATTTCTATTTTGCCCTCTGGTTCTAGAATATCAGGGCAATTTTGCTTGATGATTTCTTGCAAGATGGTGTGTAGGCTCTTTTTTTGATCGTGGCTTTGAGGTTGTCCAATAATTTTTAAATTATCTCTCCTGGATCTATTTTCTAGGTCAGTGGTTTTTCCAGTGAGATATTTCACATTGCCTTCTATTTTTTCATTTGTTTGGATCTGTTTTATAGTATCTTGATTTCTCATAAAGTCATTAGCTTCCAATTGCTCCAATCTTATTTTGAAGGAGTTATTCTTTTCAGTGACTTTTTGAAATTCCTTTTCCATCTGGCAAATTTGGCTTTTTAAAGCATTCTTCTCCTCATGGGCTTTTTGGGCCTCTTTTGCCATTTGAGTTAGTCTATTTTTTTTTTTTTGTCTTTTGGAGGGCAATTGGGGTTAAGTAACTTGCCCAAGTTCACACGATAGGTTTTTGTTTGTGTGTGTGTTAAGTGTCTGAGGCTGGATCCAAACTCAGGTCCTTCTGACTCCAGGGCCGATGCTTTACTTACTGCGCCACCTAGCCGCCCCAAGTTAGTCTATTTTTTAAGGTATTATTTTCTTCAGTGTATTTTTGGGTCTCCTTTAGCAGGCTGTTGACTCACTTTTCCTAATTTTATTACATCATTCTCATTTCTTTTCCCAAATTTTCCACCACTTCTCTTACTTGATTTTCAAAATCCTTCTTGAGCTCCTCCATGGCCTGTAACTATCTGATATTTTTCTTTGATGCAGGGGTTCTGACTGCGATGTCTTCCTCCCACTCCATGCCTTGATCCTTTCTGTCCCCAAAAAAGGATTCTATCATCTGTTTGTGCTTCCATTGCTTGCTCATATTGGTATCCAATTACTTGACTTTTGAGCTCTTTGCCATGTAACTCTGCTTCCAGAATGGAGAGAGCTATGTTCCAAATTGCTGGGGGTTTTGCAGCTGCTGGAGCTATTAAATGGGTGCCCTTTCTACAACCCCCACAAGCTCTGGCTCACTGGCCATACACCCCAGGACCACTACCCAATACCCTGATCTTCATCCAAGCAGGTCAGAGCAAGAGCACTTATCCTCTCAATGGTTGCTTGGTCTCCCTACAATCTGCAGGCAGGAGCTCCAGAAGCAGGTATGTGGCAGTGGCTGCAGTCACTGCACCTCCTCTGCTTCTAACTCAGGGGGTAGCAGCCAGACCACATTCTTCTATCCTCCCCTGGACCAACCAAATTCCACACTGACCTTTTACTTTGTCTTTGGCATTTATGGATTGAGAAGTCTGGAAACTGCTACAGCTGCTGGTGATTTACTCTCTGCTCTGCTCTGAAGTCTGCTCTAGCCACCGAGCTTAGGGGCAGCCCTTGGGCTAAAACCACAGCTCAGGCAGGACTGCCTTTGACTCTTGGCACAGGCATGCTGTGATGGACCTTTCCTGCCAGCCAGCCAGCCTTCCTTCAGCAGGAGATTTGTCTCTCTCTGTCACTGTGTGGGTTCTGTAGCTTTAAAGTTTGTTTAGAGTCATTTTTTACATGTACTGGAGGAGGTGGGAGCTGGAGCTATGTGGAAATCTTGTTTCTATTCTGCCATCTTGGCTCCCCTCTCCCCATCCTTCATTTTAGAAGAAGACCAATAACATTATGACTTGCTCATTACTTGGATTTAAGTGAGACAGGGTTGCACAAAGTCATCAGCTTCATTCTCTGCCATACTTATCACAGTCCAGTGGCAGGAAAAAAGTCAAGATGATTGGTGATGGCCTGGGATGCAGTGAATGACCTTGGCTTCTCTGATGCCTGACCAAGCTCTAAGCACTCCACAGTGCCTTCTTTAGCCACCTTCATGGCTATTATAACAAGTTGTTCTCATCTACCTATTCTGGTGGGGAAAGTCTTCACATGCTTAGGGTAGACATCCCCCCAACTCACTCTCAGATTTGAGGCCTGTTGGTTACACTCAACCTTGTCTAGGTCATTGGCTGAGATGGTTTTACTGTGGTGTGACTGCTGTGTATGCTTCATGGAGGCATAGGAGAGAGCTGAGTGAAGGTGGACACTGAAGATGGAGGAGCAGTACTAAAAAGGGTGTGGCAAGTCCTTTTACCTGAGATGCTAATCCTCTCTGAACACCTCATACACCCTAATCGGAGGCAGTGTTGGAGTGGCAAAAAGGAATTCCTGGGCTAAACCTTGAGGCTCAGGGATCAGGGATGAGAACTAATATCAGAATGTTAGTGATGGAGTGATAGAGGAGTCCTGGGTAAATGGAGGAATTCTCAAAGTCTTCTGGATCAGAGGAATAGTTCTGGGACAACACTGAGTTGCTGGATCAACAGTCAACCAAGAACCAGAGCCAAGAAGCACCAGGTCATGATTTGGAAGAATAAATATGAACCTTGCTCTTATCTGGTATTGTGAGTTGAGTGGACAGGGTAGGTCCACTGAAAAGCTATCAACTTCCTGAGAGAGCTCCAGAGGTTCCTTCCCCCATACATGAGTGCTTCAATTTCAGGAAACAGTGTAAGATGGGAGGAATGTATAGCACCTGGGATAGGTCAGGCTAACTGGAATGGTGGATTGCTTGATTCTCTAGCAACTTAAAGAATTTTCCCCTGCTGAGAGGAGGACAATCCCAAAACAATATTATGTCTGGAAGACTATAGAGTTCTTTGGAAGAAAGGGGGCTAAATGGAAATAAAAAAAAAATTCATCTTGATTAATTATGAGCTTGTGTGCTAGGCCTTGTATTTTTTTTTTTTTTTATCTAGTCAAATCAGGCCTTTCTATATTTGATTTATTGTTAGCCTAAGTGCTTTCCTGGCTGCTGAGGGACCTTTACCTTTCCTGGAGAGATTTGGAAACAAGCAAAGTTCTAAAGTTCTAAGGGAAAACTCTGGGTGGGATTAAGAATCAAAGAGTAGGGGTGGCTAGGTGGCACAGTGAATAGAGCACTGGTCCTGGAGTCAGGAGGACCTGAGTTCAAGGCCAGCTTCAGACATTTAACACTTATTAGCCTGTGACCTTGGGCAAGTCGCTTAATCCCAATTGCCCTGCCCTTCCCCCTCCAAGAAAGAAAAAAAAAGAATCAAAGAGTATGCTTTATGTGAGAAGTAACCAGAAATGAACCTGGTCTATTGTAAACCTATAGTTTTGATTCTGGACAATATATTTAACTTTTAGACTCAAATATTATCTTATTCTCTATGAAGTCTCCATAGCAATCATGACTAGATGTGATAATGTGCAGAATCTACAAAAGGAATAATTAAAATTAAGGGGAAATAAGAGCTATCTTAAATTTGAATGGACTGCTTTATTTGGGAGTGGATTTACCTTCCCTGGAGGTCTTCAAGCAAAGACTGAGTAATTTATTAGGTAGATTTTAGAGGGGATTCTTGTTTGCTTATGGATTGAACTAGGCAGCTTCTGAGATCTCTTCCAACTCTGAAATTATAAAAAGGCAAGTGCTTTTCTTTGGTTAAAACAATTATAATGATAGCTGGAAAGTGTTTTATGTATGCTATTTCTTTTAAGATTTTTCTATTATACTTATTCCATGGCTTTTTAGAGACCAGGAGCTGTGTTCTTTTATGCTAGATCTCTTTGTGTTAATCATAGAACCCCAGACTTAAGAAGGGGACCTCAGAAGTCATCTAGTCCAGCTCATACTTAGAACAGAAATCTTGTCTAATATTCTTGAAAAGAGACCTCACTTGAAAACCTCTATTGATGGAGACTTTGCAACCTCTAGAGACAGTTTATTCCATTTTTGAGTAGCTATAATTGCTAGGAATGTTTTCCTTACATAGAGACTAAATATACTTCTCTGCAAAGTCTACCCTAGTTATTCCCTCTGGGGTCCAGTAAAACTATTCTAATAATTCACACAACAGTCTTTCAAATACTGGAAGACGACAATCATGGCTTCTTCACTGAGTGTTCACTTCTGTAGGCCAATGTCCTTACTTCTTTTAACCAATTTTCATAGGCCATGTTTTGAATTCCTTTACTCTGTTTGTCAATATCTTACCTAAACTGTGATTCCCAGAACTGAACACAATATACCAGCTGTGGTCTAACCACAGCTGAGTGCTCTAAGACCATCACTTTCCTTGTTCTGGACACTGTACCTCTATTAATGGAACTTCAAAGCCCATTAGCTTTTTTTGGCTGCCTTGTCACACTGTTGGCTTACATTAAGTTTGCTGTTCTCTAAAACCACCTGCTTTCCCCCCAACCCAAACAGTTGTCTAGACATACAACCCTTCTCCTATATTTGGGTAATCAATTTTTTGAACCCCAAAGTAGGACTTTACAGTCATCCTAAATACCTTTCATCTTAAGATCACATGTTTATAGTTGCAAGGAACCTTAAACACTATATGATCTAACGTCCTCATTTTAGAGACGAGAAAACCAAGCAGATCTGGGGTGCAAGCCCAGAGAATTGTGCCTCTAAACCCAGTTTTCTTTCCACTTCAGTACACTGGCTCTGGTGTTGGTGTCTTATTCTAGTCTGTCGCACTCTTTATTGGTTGCAGTTGACTTTATATTTAAAAATGAAACTGAAATTCTCGTTTTCACAATTCATTAAGTTTAGTTTCATTTTTTTCTTAAATGACTTTACTACACTCAGTTTTTGTCCTTTTAAAATTTCTATTCCATTTTAGGAGACTACCTCTCTCAAAACCACTCATCCTCTTCCCCAAAATAAGCCATGGCAGAGTAGTTGAAAATTATTGGCTGAGAGAGTGTGGTAATAGTCAACAGCTAAACAAGGCACACAGAGACATGGACAAATGAAATTATAAAATATTGTAGCTTGGAATGTACTTGGCTTAGTATGATTTATAAGAATAGATGTCAAAATACTGGAGACTGAAACGCCACATAACTTGTTAATCTATTATCAATGGAGGTTATTCATTACCTATTTCTGTCCACATTCTCTTTGCTAGGTCAATTTAAGGAAACAGCTGCTTCCCCCTCTCCCCGCCCCCCCCCCCCAATTCTTTTACTCTGCTACTGAAGGCTGGTTTCTGTCTTAGCAGATTAACATTTTGGGTGCATGTTCTATGTTCTTACTGGCTTAGTTCCAAGTCAGGAAAAAAAAAAAAACAATGTTAATGAAAAGCAAAGTGGACCGGGCAATGTGAAATGTCTCCAAAATATGTTGTTATTGTTGTTTTCCTCCAATGTGGCTCCAAATGGCAATTGCATTAACTGAGCCCAAAAGCTTATATATCATGGATAAGACCATACATTATAAAATAAAAGCACTAATGATGCTTCTTTCTTGATTGTCTTCTATTGGAAATGCTAAAGCCACCAACACCACATAATAACAAATGAAAACTCACTGATGTCCACAAAGTACATTCTTCTGAGAAGATATTCAAAGCTATGCCAAGAAAAACAATCAATAAAATGTGTTTGGGCTTTGACCATAGCCTAAAACTAAACCAGGTTCTGTATTTTGGGCAAGAAATTGAGTTTAAGGGTGGATACTATTAACAATATAATAAGGAACACTGAAAGGCAGAGCAAAACTATGTAATAATATGTGTCGCTAAATGGAAGTAAGAATAAAAGACTATTCAAAATAAAATACCAAAAGGATACCATTGGACAATATGAGAATATGAACTCATACTCAAGGGAAGGGAAAACAGATGAAGTAGGGCTTTTAGATAGAATGAGAAAAGGGCTTAGGATATTTTGTACCTCGTAAGGCTGTCAATGATTATCCCCTGAAATATTGATATTATAGGTGGAAATTTATTTGGGATACTTCAGTATCTAGAGGTAGGGGAATGGATTTTATGACCTTATCTCAGTCACCAGAATACATTAATTAAGGAAATATTTAATGAAATGGAGATTCATGATTTCATATACAATCTTGTTTTGGTATCTGGCTTTGAATCTGGAATGACTGCTTCCACATGACATTTTATAATATACAGAATGAATTTCCCAGACATAGGATTATATATTTAGAGCTAGAGTCAAATCTCTTCATTTTATAAATGAAGCTCAAAGAGGTTAGTTAAATGACTAGACAAAGAATGTTGTTACTTATCCTTCGTATTCAAAGAGGACCAATGACATGATGGGTGATGTCTTGACTTGTGCATGAATTGGATTTAAGTGAGGCAGAGCTGCACAAAGTTGTCAGCCTTGCTCTCTCTTCCACAGTCATCACAGTCCAGTGGCAAGACAAAAGTCAACATTACTGGCACTGGCCCAGGATGTACTGGATGGCTTTGGCATCTCTGATGACTGATTAAGCTCTAAGTTCAATTTTTTTTTTTTTTTGCAGGGGGAAGGCAGGGCAAATGGGGTTAGGTGACTTGCTCAAGGTCACATGGCTAGTTTTTGTATTAAGTATCTGAGGCTGGATTTGAACGCAGGTCCTTCTGACTCCAGGGCTAGTACTCTATTCACTTCATCACCTAGCTGCCCCCCAAGCTCTGAGTTCTGCTCAGCACCTACTTCAACTGCCTTCCTGATTGTTGGAACAAATTGTTCACATTCTCCCATTCCACTTGGGGGAGGGAGAATTTTCACATGCTTAGGGTAGGTACACCCCTACCTCACCAAAGGGCTTGAGGCCCATTGGTTACCCTCAACCTGGTTTAGCCTGTCTGCTGAGATGGTTTACCAGAATGTGGCCTCTATACACACTACAGTTTCTTGGAGCCACAGGTAAAAGTTGGGTGACAAATGGACACCAAAGGTGAATGAGAAACCCTGAAAGGGGCTCTGCAAGCCCTCATACCAGAGGTGCTAGTCCTCCCATATACTATTGGTTAAGGATTACATAACTCGTAAAATTCTGAGGTAAAAATTAAACTGACATTTTCTTTTTTAAAAAAATAATTAATTCATTTATTTTTAGTTCTCAACATTCATTTCCACAAGATTTTGAGTTACAATGTTTCCCCCCCTTTTCTCTACCCCCACCCCAAAATAGCCAGCCCACTAAATACCCCTTCCCCCAATCTATTCTCCTCTATATCCTCCTCCATCACCCTGCCAACTTTCTAGCAGGGCAAGATGGACCTCTATACCCCAGTGCCTGTGCATCTTATTTCCCAGTTGCATGTAAAAAACACATTTTTTTTAAACATTTGTTTTTAAAACTTTGAGTTTCAGATTTTTTTCACTTCTTTCCACCTAACCCGCCCCCACTAGGAAGACAATCAATTCAATTTAGGTTGTATATGTTCAGTTACCCAAATCATTTCCATAGTTGTCCTATTGTGAAAGACCAACTATATTTCTCTCCATCCTATCCCACCCCCCACTTACTCCATTTTCTCCTTTGACCCTGCCCCTTTTCAAAAATGTTTGCTTCTAACTACCCTCTCCCCCAATCTGCCCTCCCTATCATCCCCCTTCCTATCTCCTACCCCCCTATTTTCCTGTAGGGTAAGATACCCAATTGAGGGTGTATGTTCTTTCCTCCTTAAGCCAAATTCAATGAGAGTAAGATTCTCATTCCCTTTCACCTTTCTGTTCTTCCCCTCCATTGTAACAGTTTTCTCTTGCCTCTTTTATATGAGATAATTTACCCTAATCTATCTCCTCCTTTCTCCTTCTCCCAAAAAATTCCTCTCGCCTCTTAATTTTATTTTTAGATATCATCCCTTCATATTTGACTCATCCTGTGCCCTCTGTCTACATATACATGAATATACATATACCCAAACTCACATATATATTGATATGCACATACACTCTCCTATATATACATATAGGTATGTATACATATATATTATATGTGTATGTGTATGTATACAATTATCATTTTTCCATGTAGGAATGTAAATAGTTTGACTTTAATCAGTTCCTTATGATTTCTTTTTCCTGTTTACCTTCTCATGCTTCTCTTGCTTCTTGTATTTGAAAGTCAAATTTTCTGTTCAGATTTGTTTTTTTCATCAAGAATGCTTGAAAATCCTCTATTTCATTGAATGACCATATTTTCCCCTGCAGCATTATACTCAATTTTGCTGGGTGGGTGATTCTTGGTTTTAGTCCTAGCTGCTTTGACCTCCAGAATATCATATTCCAAGCCCTTCAATCCCTTAACACAGAGGCTGCTAGGTCTTGTGTTATCCTGATAGTGTTTCCACAATACTTAAATAGTTTCTTCCTGATTGCTTACAGTATTTTCTCCTTGACCTGAGAACTCTGGAATTTGGCTATAATATTCCTAGGAGTTTTCTTTTTGGGATCTTTTTCAAGAGGTGATCTGTGAATTCTTTCAATTTCTATTTTGCCCTCTGGTTCTAGAATATCAGGGCAATTTTGCTTGATAATTTCTTGCAAGATGGTGTGTAGGCTCTTTTTTTGATCATGGCTTTGAGGTTGTCCAATAATTTTTAAATTATCTCTCCTGGATCAATTTTCCAGGTCAGTGGTTTTTCCAGTGAGATATTTCACATTGCCTTCTATTTTTTTATTTGTTTGGATCTGTTTTATAGTATCTTGATTTCTCATAAAGTCATTAGCTTCCAATTGCTCTAATCCTATTTGGAAGGAGTTATTCTCTTCAGTGAACTTTTGAAATTCTTTTTCCATCTGGCAAATTTGGCTTTTTAAGGCATTCTTCTTCTCACTGGCTTTTTGAGCCTCTTTTGCCATTTGAGTTAGTCTGTTTTTTAAAGTGTTATTTTTCTTCAGTGTATTTTTGGGTCTCCTTTAGCAGGCTGTTGACTTGCTTTTCATTATATTCTTGCATCATTCTTATTTCTCTTCCCAGTTTTTCTTCCACTTCTCTTACTTGATTTTCAAAATCCTTCTTGAGCTCCTCCATGGCCTGTAACTGATGAGGTATGGACTCTGGGAGCCCCCTCAAGCTCTCCTTGAGTCCTTGAGGTACAGGCTCTGGGAACCTCCCTTGGGCCCTTGATTAAATCATCCCATTTGATGAGGCATTTGCATGAGGCAATAAGCCTTACCTTGTGGCTGAGCCCAAGCCTCTGTTACTAGACCTCCCACCCTCTGTTACTAGACTTCCTACCCTATGGATCCGCCATTAAACTGGCCTAGCCCACTATTGTTTGTGGTCTCCAGGTGGCCCCTAGGGACTTCCCACCCTTAATCAATCATTGACCTCATTAACTCCTCCTGAAGACCCTCCCCAAACTCCTCCCCTAGATCACCCCTAGATTCCTCCCACTACCTTTCATATATAAGACCCCATCCTTGTCTTCATGTTTGTGAGAACACCATAGCATAGTGAGAGCGCCATAGAATGACCTAACACAGACTTACTCTACGTCCAACACAAGCGAACTTCTAATAAACCTTACTTTTCTTTGGCTGAGAGAAGACTTGAATTGAATTCATTTGGCAGGACCCAGTGTGTTGGTATTTTGGGGTCTCTAGAGCAACCCTAACCCTCTTTATGGGTAACCTCTTCAACACCACAAGTTCTGGCTCATTGGTCACACACCCCGGGACCATGACCCACAACCACAATCCAGATCTAAAGCAGGTTAAAGCAAGAGGGATTACCTTCTGAATGGTCACTTGGACCCTCTGCAATCTTTGAGCTAGGAGCTCCTGAGAAAGGCAGGCAATGGCAGCTACACAGCTGGCGGGCCTCTGCTGCTTCTCGCCCCAGGGGCAGGGGCCGGACCCTGCTCTTTGTCCCCCTGTTCCCACAAAGTTCCACACTGACCTTTTACTTTCTTTTTGGCATTTATGGGTTGATAATTCTGGAAACTGCCACAGCTACTGGTGATTCTCCTGAAGTCTGCTCCAGGCCTGCTGCTGGTCAGGGCTACATGGGACTCCCAGCCTCCTGTGATGGAACCTTCCTGTTAGCCTGCTGGGCTTCTTTCAGAAGGAGCTTTGTTTCTCTCTGTATCTTTGTGAGTCCTGTAGCTCTAAAGTTTGTTTAGAGTCATTTTTTAAAATGTATTGGAAGTGATTGGAGGGGAGTCTGCACCAAGTTTGTACTTCTATGCTGCCATCTTGGCTCCATGCCTCTCCTGACATTTTCTTGATTCCACTTTCAACACTCTATCCCCCTGGTTCCTGCATGGTAGCGGCTTGTAATCAAATAATGATAACTCACTTTAAAACATCTCTTTTTTCTTACTCTCTTGGTTTTACATTGCTTTTATTTCTGGGTGTGTTCTTGTGCCCTCCCCCACCCCAGTTTATAAAGCACTTTGGTACAAAGGAAAGAGCAACATGCACTATAGAGTCAGAGGTCCAATTTTTGCTACATATTACCTGTGTGACTTTGGAAAAGTGATCCAAACTCTCTGGCTCTCAGTTTCCTCATATAGAAAATAAATGGATTGGGCTGGATGGCCTCTGAGGTCCCTTCCTAGCTCTCTGAGCCTATGATACCTATGAGGAAGGTAGTGTAAAGTGTTATTACTCTGATTTTACATATGAGGTTTAGGCCTAAGTGATTTGTCCCAGAATATACAATTTGGAAGTGACAAGAGTTGGGATTTGAATCATTGAAGGCATCTGATGGGGTTGATTGCTGTTCCCTTCCCCCCTATCCCCTCCCACCCCCTCCTCCACATGGCCCTCTACCCCTGGCCCCATTTTCTACTTCCAGATTTTTTTTTTTTTGCTTTTTGGAGGGCAATTGGGGTTAAGTAACTTGCCCAAGGTTACACGGCTAGGTTTTTGTTTGTGTGTGTTAAGTGTCTGAGGCTGGATCCAAACTCAGGTCCTTCTGACTCCAGGGCCAGAGCTCTACTCACTGCGCCATCTAGCCGCCTCTACTTCCAGATTTTTTTGATGTCTATTCAGCACTATGGAATAGTGTAAAACCTACTGGATTCAGAGTCTGAAAAACTAGGCTCAAATCCTGATTCTCCCAATGACTACCCATGTGTCTTTGGACAAGACCCATAAACCTCTCTGGTTTCCTTTGTTTTCTCATCTGTGAAATTAGGATTCTAGACTAGACAATCTTTAATGTCCCATTCTAAAATTATAAATTGGCAACCTTGTGTAATATAGCACAAAAGAAGGACAGTGAAATTTCTTTTTCTTCTACCTCTCCAAACACTTTTATTTCCTTCACTATCTTCCTTTTTATAATGGTGATATTGGGAATGATTAGGCTGGAGGATACATAATAGCTGTCTTCAAGTATTTGAAAGGATGTCTGTTCATAAAAATTTTATTCCCCTTACATCAACTTAATATACATTTTTAACAATTATGCTTGGATTGTTCATGAGAATTTCATAAGGCATAAAACAAAGCTAGCCATCTTCTCAAGTTATTTCCCTGTTAACTATTTTTATATCTCATGCATGTTAGACAAGTATCAAAAAAAAAATCACAAGAGCAAAAAATTTTTTTAAAGTTAAATATATGGATTTTTTGTTTTACTGCTATGCTTGATAATTATGACTATCAAGAAATTCATTTTTACTGCATCTTTATTTGTACATTTGTTCTTAGGTTGCCTAAACCATTTAAATACAAATAAAATGAGTGTAGCAAAAATAGTGAAAGCAAACAGCAGTAACTTTACAAATGATGGAAAGTGAATCATTTCTGCCCTTCTCCACAATAAATTCACTGGGTTAAAACTTTGTCCTAAAGGAATACTTTTGCAACTGCAATCATAAAGGTGTACACATTGAGGTTGTGTATTCCACAGATACACATGGAATGACATGTAAAATCTTACAGCCTAAAGTATCCACAATAACTACACCTGTGGCTGGAACCAATATTATACCTTTATCCCTCCCCAATGACCAATATGTAGGCAGTTTTCTTTAGCTATGTAAGCTGTTTTAACATTGGTGTTGTGAAATCACAATGCACCAAAAGTATTATGCCAAATATGTATTGGCTACCTCAGATGAAAACTGATAACTCCTCAAATGTTAACTGGCTCTACTCCCCTAATATTAAACATAAAAAAAACACATGGGAAATAAAGAAATCCAAATAGAAGTAACATAAACCTATTAAAAATTGTAAACAAAAACTATCTGTGGGACAGCATGGATAACAAATGGTCCACTGAGTAAATTTTAGAATGAGGCAGACAAAGGTTGGAAGGCTGGTTAATTCTCTCCTCCTCCTGCTTTAGCTTCATCTCCTTGGGTGTCCCCACATCCACAATGTCAAGTTGTCTCTTAGTAATTTCATTATTAGTATACTGTCTTTGTATGATTCTTCACTTAATGTATCAAGGTCAGCAATGGCTTCATCAAAAGCTGTCTTTGCAAGGGAACAGGCTTTCCCTGGAGAATTCAGAATCTCCTAATAGAATGCAGAAAAGTTCAAGGCCAGACAAGACCTTATAGGATGTGTTAGCAGTATCTCCTTTTTGCTGATTTCAAATGATTCTTGAGATGCTTATTGTGACTGATCCACTACTCCTTTCTTGTCATCACCAGCAGCAACCTCAGCCAAATAGTGGTAGTGTTGGACACTACTCCACTTTGCCCTTCCCTTCATTGATTTGTAAAGCAGAGAACTCCACCTTCCTCTCCCTTAATTGATCTGTAAACAGGCAGGACGCCCACCTCGATTTCCCCTCCTGATTGATCTGTGGGCAGGCATCCCAGCCTAGGGTTTCTTGCTGGCAGGAAATTCAAATCTATACTGACCAATCACTGATTGTAGTTTCAAATGTACACTGACCAATCACTGTAGTTTCAGCTTATGTAACCTGGCCATGGAACCTCTATAAAATCGGCACAATGTCTGTGCCAAAGCACTGTCTGATTTGGGCATGTACCCTGACAGTCCCGCGGTAATAAAATCCACTTTTTAAATTTAATCTTGGGGATCTTCTGTCTCGCTTTTATTGGGGTACAACAGTAGTAGTCTCCTTTCATTTCCAAATAGAAAACTTTGTTTTCTGCTTGTTAAGCATTAGGAATCAAGAACTTGTCCAACAGAGACAGTACCACATCACAGATACCTCTTAATTTGGTCTCCATTTTCTCTCTGTATTCTCAGGCCATCTACTGTTTTTTCTAAGCACCTTCCAGTCTTTTGCTTAACACTTGTAACAACCCTCCAAGATGACCTTTGGGTCCCTGTGACATTTTTATAAGTAATGGAGAGAAGATCCTTCTCATTGGATAATTCAGCTCCTTGCTCAGCTACAGACTTCATGCAGGCTGCCACATCATCTCTCTTAGCCTGTTCAGCCAATTTGACCTTCTGTACCAGTTCATTTTTATCCATGACTGGATGTTCTGTGCCTGGGGTGATGTAGTGGTGGCAACTGGATGGATGGGGCGGAAGCGGGGTGGGGGGGGTGTTTCAGCAGTGTCTGGGTGGTGGCAGTGGCAGCAGTGGGGCTGATACTCTGTCCCTATATCTCTCAGCTCACAGGCTCCAGTCCCCATGCCTGCCTCAAACCCCCCCCCCCCCCACCTTGCCCCATCACTTGCCTGGACTATGGTAAATGTCTCCTAATTGTCTTCCCTACTTCAAGTCTTTCCTCTTCAATCCAGTCCTAGAGTTGCCAGAGTGATACTTCTAAAGCACAGTTTACTCTCCTCAATAATCTGCAGAAACTCATTATTACTTCTAGGATTAAATATAAAATTCCACTTTCTCCTTTCTAAACTATTCTACTTGCCTCTGCCAGAAGATTCTCCTCAAAACACTATTGAACCTCAATTAAACCCTCAATTAAAAAACTTCCAGTTGTCTATTTTGTTTACCAAATAAAGTCAAACTCTTGGGATTCAAGGTCTTTCACAATGTGGTCCCTCCCAACCTTCTGATTCTCTTTAAATCCTCTAATGTAGCTAAACTACTTCTCATGGATTTTGAAGACACAATTTGTATTATTGTATTCTACTTATACTCTTTGTCTCATAGTTGAAGAGGGTACCCACTAAGAGGGTTAGGGTTGCTCTGGAGACCCCAAAATACCAACACGTCAGGTCCTGCCAAATGAATTTGACTCAAGTCTTCTCTCAGCCAAAGAAAAGTAAAATTAAAAGTTTGCTTGCATTAGACACAGGGTAAGTCTCTACTACGTCATTCTATGATGCTCTCACATACATGAAGACAGGATGGGGTCTTATATACAGAAGGTTGTGGGAGGAATCTAGGGGTGATCTAGAGGAGGAGTTTGGGGAGAGTCTTCAGGAGGAGTTGATGAGGTCAATGAGTGATTAAGGGTGGAAGGTAGCTGGAGGCTACAGACAATGGTGGGCTAGGCCAGTTCAAGGGTGGATTGATATTTTGATAGGCTCAAGGGTAGGAAGTAGATGGACAGTGGAAGGCTAGGCTAGTAACAGAGGTCTGGGCCCAGCCACAATGTAAGGCTTAAGGCCTTATGCAAATGCCTCATCAAATGGGACAATTTAATCAGAGTTCAAGGGGGGTTCCCAGAGTCTGCACTTCATTACTCCCACTATCCTTCTTGGTGATGATGTATTCTTCTTATGGATTCTTATAGCACTTACTTTGTTTCATATATTTGGCTCTTAGCATGTATTACCCTGTGTTGATAAGGAAGGAAATGATTATTTCACTCTTATATTGATAATAAATTATTGAATTAATACTAAGTTTTTTCCCTTTCTATTTCCTCATTCACAATTATAGGTTTGTTTAGCCAGCATTGGGACCTTGCTGATCATGAGATAGGATTACCATTCTCCTCAATCTTGTTCAGACCTCATCCACACAGGGAAGGCCACAGTGTTCTACTCGGGCTTTGGTGGGCAGTAGATCCTTTGTCTAGATTGCTGGAGGGGGGTGGAGTTGGACACTGGGGTTGGTCTAGGAATAAAAGTGACACAATCAAAATCATGTCCCCCCAACCCCTCCTTAGAATAGGTCCACCTCTTATCATAATCATTCTCATTAATTGTTAACCAATTTTGATTGCCATTTGTCCAGAACACCCACTCTTCCAAGGGCATATAAACATCAAGAAGCCACCATTATCTGTCTTGATTCAGGAGTGATGGCCAAATGATCAATCCTTTATATTAGTTATTCATTAGTCATAATTAATAAAATGATTAATTATGTAGAAATTATGTCTCTTAAATTTTTTATACATCACAATATACATATGTGTGTATGTGTGTATATAGGGTGACCCAAAAGCTTTAGGGTAGCTTTCAGCTATTAAATCTACAAAAACTTAAAACTGAACTAAGACTTTTGGGCCACCCTGTATATAAAAAAAATGGGTTTCCAACATTGGGGACTTTTGCCTTCAGTTGAGTAGGTCGAAGGAGACTCCTAACTGGTGGAGAGAATGCTGAGCAAGACTGATACTGAATATTGTAGCTATGTGAGGAACAGAGTTGGCCCGAGTTTTGGGGAGAGACATGAATGGGTTCTAAACATTCTTCAGGAGAGAAAGAAAGACTTAAAAGTTTCAGACATGTAAGGGAAGCTTGCTCAAAATATTCCTGATTTTTTGCTTATTTCCTTAAAGGTTTATGCCCCTTGAATGAGATCCAGGCTACTCTCTTGCTTTGTGCTGAGATACCTTGTTTCCAGCTAGAGGTCCCATTCACTAGTATATTTTCTGGTATTTTCTAATCTGAATTACATCTCTACTTGCTATTTGTGATTGTTTTTTGTGTAACTAGGGTCAGATAGGAAAGAGTCAAACTAAGAGTTCAGGACCTTTTGTCAAACAAAAGCAGCTTTTGTTTTGAATCCCTAAAAATATAATCATACCCTTAAACCAACTAAGGAGGGTAGATAGGTATAATTTTAGTCTAATAAGGAAAGGAACAAGCACCCACAACCCTTTTCCAGCTCCCCTCCAGGAGAAAACCATGTTCTCCTTTGGAAAGGGGTAGATCATATTCCAAGGTTATTGATCCATACCGCTTGCCTCAGAACTGCATTTAGACAACCCATGTGGATATGCATATCTTACATGGGCACATATATGTCCTATATATATGAGCCTTCCCATCAAATCTTGATGAAATGAAACTACATCTATCTATCCATCCATCCATCCATCTATCTCTATATCTCTATGTCTATATTTATACAAACTTTAAAGCCATATAAAATATATATATGCTGGCTATTGCAGTTTTTAAATTATTATCTCTTCTCTTACTATCTATATAACCCTGAGCAAGTAACCTTTTCTGGCTTCAGCTTCCTCACCTATAAAATAATAAACTGTACTAACTACCTCACTGCGTTATTTTGAAGCTCAAATGAGCTCATGTATTTAAAGATTTTGCAAGCCTTAAAGTTCTGCATCAGAGGTTCTTACCCTTTTTGTGTATCACGGACCCCTTTGGCAGTCTGGTAAAACTTGTGGAACGTTTCTCAGAATAACGTTTTTAAATGAATAGAATCAAATATATAGAATTACAAAGGAAAACAATTATATTAAAGTAGCTATAAAGACATATATTCTTTAAAGGTCACCAACTCCAGGTTAAGAACCTTTGCCCTTTGTGCATTTCATCATTACTGATAATAACGAGTTCCTTGGACGATAGGGTCAGAGTTTTATACATTTTTGTAGCTTCTCCCCAGCACCTTGCATGTAAAAATAACCTGATTTTCACAATGCTTTAAGGCTTACAAAGAGTAGGTTTCTAGGTTAATTTACCGAAAAAAAAAAAAAGTAAAAGAAAAAGGGGACACAACCAAAGCTGGCACAACAAGCAATAGGGGATGAAACAAATGGGCATTTCACATCACCCAGCTGAGGATTTCCACGTCACCGGATGGAGAGGTGGAGGAGAAAGGGGGCGGGGAGAGGTCTGGCCATGTGGGCGGGGCTATGGCCCTGGCAAAGGTCAAAGCAAACCACTCCAGCTTCCCTTTGGGAATGCGCTTGCGTAAGAGCGAGACAACAAGACCGCCGGAAGGCGTCGAGCCTCTGAGTTTGCGCAGGCGCAGAATTGCATCCGGACGGGGGAGGGTAGCGACAACTTTTGCGAGCTTCACCCGTAACCCAAATAGCCCCGGTTAGGAAAAAAAAACAACCTAAAAAAACCAACCAAACGGCAGCGGCGGCTGGCGGCGACTCGCGCATGCGCAGGCCACTCCCCCTCAGTGAAGGAGAGAGCTCCGAAGTGAGGCGGCCAGCTGGCTCAGGAGGTGCTACGGGGGGCCAGGATGGATGAGGACGTACTGACCACCCTGAAGATCTTAATCATTGGGGAGAGCGGGGTGGGCAAATCCAGGTGAGGGGTCCGCGGGGAGCGTGGCCGGCGGGTTTGCCTCTCTCACCTCGCCTGCTCAATTCCATTCTTGTCCTGACGGGGAACGGGGAACGGTAAACGGCAAGGCCGGCGGGCGGACGGCGGAGCCTGGGCCGGGCCTGGGCCTAGGCCTGCGCCTGCGCCTGCGCCTGGCAGCGAGGTCTCCCCGGCCTTTCCCCCTGCCTGCTCCACCCCGGGCCGGGCCGGGCCGCCCGGACCAGTCTGCCAGGCCCAGCTGGGGCGCCTTGCGTGGGGTGGGGGTGGGGGACCACCAGCTGCAGGCGTGGCCTGGGCTGTCATCTGCTCCTTGAGACTATTACTTGGGAGCGGGAGGTGGGGGGTGGTGGCTTGCGGGCTGGGGAGGAAGGCCCTGTCCCTCCCTGGCGGTGGTTGTGACCCCCTCCCCATCCGCCTGCCGGGACCCAGTTCGTTCTTATCGGGCTTTCGGTAACGACGTAGCCCGGACCAGCCCGTCTTTCCCAACTTCCCAGGCCACTTTCCCAGCCAGCTTCGTCCCGGGCCTAGGCGCGGGGAGGGGCCAGGAAGGGCTCCCTCCCGAGGTCAGCCCCGAAGGAGGGGGCATTTTCTTTTTCTTTCTTAGATTTGTTTTTTCCCCCCTGGTGAATAATGCTGACTCTTGGTTGAGTTGAGGATAAGCTCTGGCTTGCTTGTGAATCCACCCTCAGATGTGGGTCTGTATGGATGGTGCAGGAATGTTGTAGTGATTACAAAGTTCTTTGGATGAAGTCATCGTTTGGTCACTTGATCATGAGTAAGGTTACCTGTGGGTAGCCTTCGTGTTTAGACCAGATTAAAGTCTCAGGGCCTCTCCACCTGCTGAAGGAAGTTTCTCTTCTTAGAACTGTATACCGGGCCTGTTTTTTATTTTTCTTAGTGATAAGTGTACACAGATAAAAGAAAGGTGATCCTTGCTTTTAATTTGCCTGTTTGTGATTCCTGGAAGCTTGTTCTTGTCCTGACAGTTATTTTTTAAAGTATTGCAATATTACTTACCATATATCCCATTTCCTTGAGTATATTCAGTTTAGTGAAAAGTATCCCACTTCTCTGGGGTTGGACCATTGAAAGTTCATGCACTGCTATATCAGTGTTGGATTTTTGGGTTTAAATTAGGATTTTATATAATACTTAAATTTAATAAGCATGTATTTATTTTCTCCATTGTCTATTATCCCGAATTTAGTAAATGTTAAAGGTTCTCATGGGAACCTTCTAACTCTAGTTCTTGATTACTGTCTTTTCTTCAAGCAGTGCAAAGAACACATTATTCATTATGGCCATAGGATCATAGAGTTTTAAAGGAACTCAGAGGCCATCTAGTTCAAATAATAAGGGAACTGAGGAAGTTGTGATTTGTCTGAGGTCACAAGTCACTTTCTGCATATTAAATCAGTGATGGTAACATATATGTATATATATATATATATATAAACCTAAAGATATACAAAACACTTAACTCATAGCATTGTGTGGTAGGTGGTGGTAGTCCCCTTTTACAGATGAGCAAACTCAAAACCATAAGGGATAAAGTGACTTCCCCAAGGTAATAAGTGGCAGAACTGGGATTCCATCTTAGCTCCTGTCTACAAATCCATTCCCCTTTCCAGAGGACCACAATGTCTCACTAATTTACTGTAATGGAAGCTCAGGCATTTTAAAGCAAATAATGCCAGACGAGTTTGTTATGATTGTCAGCCTGAAACAAATATACCAACGATTAATTTTTGGATTGAAATTTGAACTTACTGTGGAATCAAGTGAAGGAGGTGATTTCTAAGGCTCCTTCCAGTTTAAATCCTGTCATTTATGAGTTGTTATATTAGTGTGTTGAGAAATGCCTGAGTGACACATAGGGTGTCTAAACCAATCTTAATCAGTAGATCTGTGATTTCTAATTTTACTTAAGGTAATGTTGAACGGTCATTGGACTAGAGGGGTCAAGAAATCTAAATGTAATTTTGGTTCTAACAGAGTTATATGATCTTGGACAATTAACTTTAACTTTCCTGGGCCTCAGGTTCCTCAGTAAAATGTAGAGGAAGTAGGATTAGAGGACTAGTCTATTATGTTGGTTCAACCTCTTCCCTCTTTTCTTCTGTCATCATTATTATGAATATTAAAAATCTCATTGATAGGCAGTGACTAACATTTGATACAGACAAATGATATAGACAGATGGGGGAAAAGTGGCTTAACGGCAGTTTATATGGAAACAATACGGAAGCTTTAGTTGACTGCAAGTTTAGTGGGAGTAGAACGAGCTGTCAAAGTGGATTCAATATTAATCTGCATTAGTAGAAACAGTTAAAAAAAAGGCCCAGCTTTTTGTTGGTCACCTCATTCTTGGAGTATTTTGTAGATTTCTCGGTAACAATTTTTAAGAGGGAGTTGGATGGGGAAGGGATGAGGAACTGTGTCATGGAGAATGGTTGAAGGGACTTGATATATCCAGGTTAAAGAAGAGATTGGAGGGAGGAGAAATAATCCTTATTTTCAAATACTTGAAGGGCCCTGGAGGGACTAGATTTTCTGTCTCTATGAAAAGAATGGGTAAAAGTTCCAGGCAGCCAAATTTCAGCTCACTATGATGAATTCCATTTGAAAGTAAAGTGGGTTGCTGTTTGAGGTAGTGATGTAGCCTCTAGTATGTGTATTTAAGCAGAAGTTGGAGACACACTTTTTGTTGGACAATTTCTGTATGAGAGAAGAAAGGTTTATTATTTGACCTCCAAAGCTTCTTTTGAAACCAAGTCTAAAGAATAAACAAATATATTTATAGCATATATATAGCATGATCTATTACAAAATTGATTTCCATTGAGAGTCTTCCCTTTCCTAGATCTCACCATTTGTAAGCTTCTGCCTGCTCTACAATGTTTTTGAACACTATTTGCACTTAATTTTGCTGAAAGTGTGTTAAACATTTTTACTTCCCAAGATACTTTACTGGATATCTATTGCTACTAGATATATCATACCTTAAGGTATCTCCCTCACTTCACTACTTCCTACTGTTGAGGTGGGGGCTTTCCAGGATGCCAAAAACTGCCCACCCAAAAGCTGTTGGGGTTTCATGATGTGTTGTGGTGGAACCATCTCAAAGAATTCAGAGTCAGACTACCTCTAATCCAGGTATAGGCATTTATTGAGATTGACACCTCATGAAGCAGGCCAAGTTCCAAGAGGAACCAGCAACTTTAGAGAAAGCAAGATATATTTTTATAGGTAAAGATGCTGATTACACAATCAAATTTTACATAGAATATAGGAATATGATTAAGGGGTTCCATCTGTGGTTCGGTGGTTAAACATTCTGGTCATGCTGCCCTCCAGTTGGTTAGCTATTGCTATCCTATCTGGTCAAGATGGATAGTTAGGTATTGTGGTCCTGTCGAGCTAGATGGATGATGTGATTATGATTGAATACAAGAACACACCTGTTTCTATGAGTTCTGTGAGTTCATGGACACACCTGTTGTTCTAGTGAGCAGTGAGGCATATATGAAGGAGTTAGGACATTGGCTGGGGTGGGGGTAGGGACTAGCTATGCACAGTGGGCCTGCTGTTCAGTGGGGCCAGGCCTATAATAAAGTTAGAATATTGGGGCTGGGGGCAGCTTTATTAGGATTCCATCTCTACCATCCCCATCTCTACCATTACCCCACCCCCCAAGCCCACCAATAAACCATCAGAAACAAAACTTCCAAACGCTATTGTTTTCTTTTTCCTCTTTAGGAAACTTAAAGAGGTTAATGAGAGGAGAATTTGACTTATTCAAAAGTAATTTTAAAGGAATTCATAAATTTGGTTTATCCCATTACAGAAATGTTTGTTAAATACCATGATCAAGAGAGTATTAGTTTCTTATACAGTTTTAATTCAGACTGTGAAGGCGTTTTGGATAGTAACTGCCTTTGTAGAAAAGAGGATCTGTGGTATAATAAGAGTAGGCTGGATGTGGGAGTTAATCAGTATTAAACTTAATCTATGGTCCAGGTCCTGTTCTAAGCACTGGCAATACAAGGAAAAAACAAAATGTTCTTGTCCTCCAGTAGCTTATGTTCTAATGGGCAGCCTACATGTATAGAAATGGTTACATACAGAGTGTATGGAAGTTAACTTTAGAAGTCATTAATAGTTGGCGGCCTTTTAGTACTTAAGATATTTCAGTTCTAAGTACTGAATAAAATCACATTTCAACATGAGACAACGGGAATTGCTTTTTTTAAAAAAGGAATTCTTCAATTTATTTTTGGGTTCCATTTTGAGTGTAGTTGTTTCCCTTCCGCTTTCCCATATAATACATATTTCTATATCAGTTCTTTCTCTGGAGAGATAGCATTTTCCTTCCTACATCCTTTGTTGTTGATTTGAATGATCCTATTATTCAGAATAGCTTAGTCATTCAGTTACTCTTCAAATAGTATTGCTGTTACCATATACGTTCTTTTGGTTCTGCTTATTTCACTCTTCATTAGTTCATGCAAGTCTTTCCATGTTTTTCTAAAACCAACTTGCTCATCATCTCTTTACAACACAGTAGTATTCCATTACAATCATATACCACAACTTCCATAACCTATGCAGCCACTCCACAATTAATGGGCATCCCCTCATTCTCCAATTCTTTGCCACCACAGAGAGAGCTGCTATAAATATTTCAGAACATAGAGGTTCTTTTCCTTTTTCCCTGATCCCTTTGGGAAAGAGACCTAATAGTGGTATTGCAGGGTCAAAGGTTATAAGCAGTTTTATAACTCTTTGGGTATAATTCCAAATTGTTCTCCAAAATGGTTGGATTAGTTCGTAATTCTGCCAGCAGTGTATTAATGTCTCATTTTTCCATATTCTCTTCAGCATTCATCATTTTCCTCTTCTTTCATTTTAGCCAAGTTGATAGGTATGAGATGGTATCAATAATGATTTAGAATATTTTTTTTCATATGACTATTGCTTTGATTTCATCTTCCAAAAACTCCCTGTTCATATCCTTTGACCATTTTATCATTTGGTGAATGACTCATGTTCTTATAAATTTGACTCAGTTCTCTATATATTTGAGATAAGAGGCTTTTATCTGAGAAACTGGCTATAAAAATTTTCATCTCAATTTTCTTCTTCAATAGTAGGCTCTTTGTGACCCCAATTTGGGGCTTTCTTGGCAAAGATACTGGTGTGTTTTGCTGTTTCCTTCTCAAGCTCATTTTACAGGCAGACAGGGTTAAGTATCTTGCCCAGAGGTCACACTGCTAGTGTCTGAGGCTAGATTTGAAGTCAGGAAGATGAGTCTACCTGAGTCCAGGCCCAGTGCTCTATCCACTATACCACCTAGTTGCCCAGCCCAATTTTCTGCTTTTCTTCTGATCTTGACTTCTGTAAATGAACTGCTTTTTAACATCTATAAAGCTATTTATCCTTCTGCTTCTTTGGATGATTGAATTGACTTAGATGATAGAGCTTTCAAAGTAGAGTTTCTTAAGGTAGTAAGTCAAGCTGAAAGAAAACACATGTGACTTGCTTTTTAAAACTATATGAAAATGTCCAAATTGTTGCAATCTTTTATGCAGAGTTTCTCTATACCGTAATCATTTTATCTTTAAGTATTACATATTATTAGATACTTATATTCTAGTGATAATAACAAATATTAACTTAGCACAGAAAACAGTAAAAGCCTTTTTTTTTTTAAATTAAGCTCATGTTTTAAAAAATTCTTGTTGCTTTTATTTTATTTTTTTACAGCACCTTTATTTCTCAGTATATTCCTCTCTTCTCTGCAGTCATCTCTTAAAACAAGCTATAGCTTGTTCATTATAATTATACAGTCATCAGTTTTTTTTAATGGTTACTCTTTTTCTCCATTTACCTGGTTATAGTCCCATACGCTGTTTCCTGGTTCTTTTTACTCAGTTTGTGTCACTTACAAGTCTTCCCCTGCTTCTCTGTATTCATCATATTCCTTATTTTTTATAGCACAAGAATAGTCCACTGCATTCGAGTAAACAAAATTTGTTTATCCATTCCCCAATTACTGGGAATGTTTTTGTTTAGGGTTCTTTTCTATTACAAAAAGCGTTGTATGGAATATTTGGGTAATAGGAGACCTTTCTGTCTTTGACCTTGGTCTTTATGCCTAGCATATGGACATTTTGGAACAAGAGGTATGGGCATTTCAGTAATTTTTTTTAACATAATTACATATTTCTTAATAGAGTGATTACATCAGCTCACAGCTCTGATAATGTTGAATTAGTGTGCATAGCCCTTCTAACAGTGTCCTCATCTTTTGTCATCTTTGACAATTTGCTGGATGTGAGGCAAAAAACCTCAGAGTTATTTTGATTTGCTTTTTTCTTATTAGTGATTTGGAGCAATTGCTTGTTTTTCTGCCAAATAGAAATGGCATATCAAAGCTTTTCATCAGTTTATTGAAGACATGCAGCTTAGTATCCTTGTGGCCTGGGCTAGTCTCCAGAAAGTTTCATCTGTAAGATAGGATTAAAATGTTTCGATTACTTGCTTCACAGCATTTTCTTTGTGATCAAATAAGATAATATATGTAAAGACATTATATAAATACAAACTATACTATTCAAGTCTGTGAATGTCATGCCCCTGTAATGTGTAATGCTGGGTGCTAAGCAATAGGGTTACAAAACTGTTTACTTATCATTAAGGGGATTACTTACATCTTACAGGCCATATACAACTGTGGGTTAATTTGAGAAGGGGTAGAGCACTAATAACTGGGAGATCTAAGAAAACTTTTACAGAGGAGGTAGAATCCTGCTGGCTCTTGAAGAAATAAGAAATTCTAAAAAGTGAGTGAATGTATTTCATTGAATTGGAAAAAAAACTTGTGTGAATGAGGGTGAGAGGAAGGAGAAGATGGAGTGGAAGACTGAAAAGATATTACGTCAGATCTGTCTGAAATGTAAATTTGTGAAGGGGAATGATATAAAATAAGCCACAAAAGGTAGATTGGAGCCAGGTGTTGGAAGACCTTAAAAACCAGGCTGAGTTGTTTGTGTTTTGTCATGGAGGCAATAGAAGTCCATTAGCCTGGTATTGTGTAGGGATAGCTTTGAACAATAGGAAGAGTTTTGACTCTGGAGTCAGAATACTTGAGTTCAAATCCTGCCTTTGATGCTTACTGCCTGTGTGACCTTGAGTAAGTTCCTTGGACCTCAGAGTTTGTTTGTGATGGCCTCTGAAGTCTCTTCCAGGTCTAAAGCTGTGATCCTAAATCTTGTGGGATTTAAGATTTACAGTTGCACTTGGAGGAGTCCAGGTGAAAAGAAATCAGAGGATTATAAATTTAACTTGAAGAGGAATTTTACAGGTCATCAAGCATACTCATTTCCCTTCATTTTACAGATCAAGAAACTGAGACCTGGTTGTTGCTTTGTGAGGGGAGAAGATATGTAATGAAAGATAATTTGTGTATATAGAATTGACAAACCTTGGCAGCTGTTTGGGCAAGGGGAAGTATACTATCAAGGATGACTGCAAATAGAAAAGTAGAATGTAAAAGATAGTCCCACCAGCTAGACTTTGATTCCTAGTTAAATCTAGAGTGTATTATTTATTATCAATCTTTTACTTATACGTCACCAACATTTCCTGCTAATTCCTGTGTCCAGCCATCCCAAATTAGTAATTCCATATTGTTTTTCAGAATAATTAGACTAATTCAGATCCTTACAAACCTGTCAGAGTGCTTGCCTTCTTGCAACACCTCCAACATTAAATGTTTCCATCTTTTGTCATCTTTGTCAGTTTTGGCAAAGAAGTCAACTTTCCTCAGACTTGTGCAAGGGAAGAAGACAGGTAAAGATGTACAGATATTTTGAGTTGTGGAGTAAAGATTAGAAGGAGGTAAAGATGGATGTTATAAGATTTTCCCAAAGGGTCATAAAGGCAACATATTTGTACAATTAAGGTATACTTTTGCTGTAGGTAAGGGATTATTCAGTTGAATATGAGAGTATAGCTTTTCATCTTCCAAGTTATTAGAATTATTTCCTTACCTTTCTCCCAGTATAGCTTTTTTGATATTCCTGTAGTACCTCCTTTTCCCCCTCCCTTCCCACTTCATGCCTGAGGTTGTGCCATCATTTACAGATAGCAGTCTTCTTATTTTTATATATTGTTGCAAATTTCAGGAACCATTAATAAACATTTTATCAAACTGCTTGAAAGAAATGTTTCTAAACTAAATTTTTAACATCTCTTACAGCCTTCTGTTGAGATTCACAGATGATACCTTTGATCCAGAGCTTGCAGCAACAATTGGTAAGCCATATTTTTAAAAAAATGATAGTATTAATGAAAGGTAAGACTTCATATTTGTAACTCCCTCAAATCAAGTGGACTGACAGAAGTTTATTTGCTTTATCAGATTTTTTTGGAGAGAAGATGAAAGTAAATATTTTCAGTATTGTTTGTTTAGTGAATAGACTAATATCTTGATGCAGCCTATTATTATGGGAAGAGTACTGGCCTGAGTTCTGAACTTTGCTTAACTGGGAAAGTGACATTAGCAAGACAGTCTCATTGGACCTCTCTTTCCTCAGCTAGAATTCGAGGGTATTGGATTATGTAACTACTAAAGTCCTTCAAACTTTAAAATTCTATGATTTTCAATTCCATATAAATTACTCTTTAAATGATATAATCCTATGAAATGTTTTTTGACAAAGTAGCATTTGTAGTTGTCTCTCTCAGTTGCATGGATGGAAAAGAACAGTATTGATTTCAAACTTCAGGCACTTCAGAAGACATTTGTTGGACTTTAGGATATATTATAACATTTTTCTTGCAATTTTTCTTTTTTAAATGACTTCCTTATTTATTATAATTTGGTAAGGCCAAAATGAAAATTTGCTTTTTTAAAGTGAGTGCTAAGAAAGATCATCCAGGGATGTATAGGGTGACAATATGATAAACCAACCCAAAATTAAGAATTCGCTGTCAGTAGTCAAAAGCTAATCTGTTTACTAGATACAGATCCATTCAACTTTAAGAATGATTGATCTATATTCAGAAAGAGTGGTCATTGTCTTTGAGGTATGGAAAGGCACTGTATATTTAAAAAAAAATAATGTGTAAATCTTGGCTAGTTGTAGGACCATACATACTTTGGCAAGAAATAAAGCGAAGACATACATAATTTATTCGCATGATAGGCCATGGGTCCTGAACTCCTGAAAGCAAAGCTTTTCTTTACAACATTAGTTCTTAAATTACTGTTATGGACTATAAGCAATATATTCCTGCACAGAATATTTAGAAAAATTTTACATCCTAGAATACCTTAATTGCTTTCACTCTCATTCCACATCTGAAAAGAGCATTTACAAAATAATGAAATACTTGACTAAACATTGCTATGACCATTAGTACTACATTAGAGCTATTAAATTCCTCATTTCTATGTAGTGATAGCTTTCCTTACTGGCACAAAACTATTTTTGGATGACTTTATTTTTAACGCGGTAGGCATATGAACAAAAAGGAGAGAGAGTAGCATGCTGTTGGTTCTTTTGTGTCAAGGCCGTATTGTAGCTACAATGTTTCTGCAACTTGTGGGATGTAGCAGAAAGCCTTTCTTAGAGGCAGTTTATCTATGAGGGATGGGTTATAGGTGTGTTGGAGATAGACTTAGTTTTGTTCATGTTAGATAAAATTGATTGAAAGTTAATCATAAGGGGCGGCTAGGTGGCGCAGTGAATAGCGCGCCGGCCCTGGAATCAGAAGGACCTGAGTTCGGAGCCGGCCTCTGACACCTAATCCGCACAAACAAAAACCTAGCCGTGTAACCTTGGGCAAGTTACTTAACCCCAATTGCCCTAAAGGGGCGGCTAGGTGGCGCAGTGAGTAAGAGCGCCGGCCTCGGAGTTGGGATGACCCGAGATCAGATCCGGCCTCAGAAAATGAGCACCCACGTATAAATCAAATGACTAGCCGTGTAACCTTGAGCAAGTTACTTAACCCCAATTGCTTAAAAAAAAAAGAAAGTTAATCATAGAAGTTGATAGCTATACAAATTGTGCAAATTAGCCAAAATATGAGATTTGATATATAATAAGGGAGACTTATTAATTAGGAGGAACTTCTTTTGTTTTTCATTCATCATAATGTGCTTTGTTTTATTAAACTTTTGAAAGTGGTAATGCATAATTTGGTAACAGACTTTATTTTTGAACACATTATCTCATAGTTTTTGAGTTTAAACATCTAACTAATTTTACTCTGAATTTTTCAGAGTGCTGACACATTTCAACCAAAAGCTAGCCATCAAGTCATCAAGCAGGATGAGTTATTTAGCTTCTCTTCCTACCTTTACTACTTACTTCCTGTTTGTTTTCAGGGAACTTAATTGCCTTATATGAATTTGGTACCCAAATTATAAGTCACTCAACTCTATGGGCCTCAGTTTCCCTATATATAAAATGAGGAGATTGAATGAGATGATTTTTAAGGTTCCTGATAGTGTATAGGAGTGCTGGGACTTACTATCTGAGCCAATCCTGCCTCAGACACTCACTAAGAGCACCAAACTTAATGGGGTTATGAAAATCAAATGAGATAATATACTTAAGTGCTTTGCATACATTAAAATGTTATCTAAATGCTGCTGTTATTATCAAGAACAGAGAACATCTCTGCTTCTAACTCATGGTGCATGATATAGTGTTTGTTTTTCTTTGATTTGTACTTGTGATTTTATTGGTATAGCAGATGCTTGGCAATTTTATAGTGATGGAGTTGCCTGGTCACTGAAAGGTTAAATGACTTGTTCATGGCCTTAATGTCTAGTATGTGCCAGAGACAAGACTTGAAATCAAGTATTTCCAGCTCAAAGGCTGTAGTCTATCCATACATCACCTTCCTTCTCACAAAACTTATTGGTGCCTAACAAAAAACTTAATTTGAAACGTCCTCACTATAGAGTGGTGGTTGGTACTCACCCTTTGACAAAGATATTTTGATTATTGTATTTTCATTTTCTGTGGTGACCCTTCCAAAAAACTCTTCAACTAAAAGCCACTTTAATAATTAACAGAGTTCTGTGTGTGGTACAGGATGGTATAGGTATCACCCTGGAATCAGGAAAGCTTGGACTCAAGTCCTGCCTTTTACTACTCACCATTTATGTGATCTCTGATAAGTCACTTAACTTCTCAGTATTCAAGGCTACTCTAAGACAGTCATTTACTGGCACTTCTGAGCCATGCTAACTGATCTGCATCACTGTTTGGAATTTGTGTTCGCACAGGGTGTTAACCACACCAGTGAAATTACACTTGTACAGAACAGGAAAAGTTTGTTGGTAACAAAAGCATTCTGGTTTGCATTTCATTTTTTTATTCAGATTCCTGATCAGTGTCTTAAATGAGATAATATTAATAAAGTACTATGCTATATAATTGTCAGTTTGGGGTGGTGTTGGTATCTTCATTGCATTGTTGGGTGGTGGTCTTTTTTCATCTATGGGAGTGGGTATTGGAACTAGTCTTTTTTTTTTTTTAAAGCAATTGGGGTTAAGTAACTTGCTCAAGGTTACACGGCTAGTCATTCTTTATGCGTGGGTGCTCATTTTCTGAGGCCGGATCTGATCTCGGGTCATCCAAACTCCGAGGCTGGCGCTCTTACTCACTGCGCCACCTAGCCGCCCCTTTAGGGCAATTGGGGTTAAGTAACTTGCCCAAGGTTACACGGCTAGGTTTTTGTTTGTGCAGATTAGGTGTCGGAGGCCGGTTCCGAACTCAGGTCCTTCTGATTCCAGGGCCGGCGCTCTATTCACTGCACCACCTAGCCGCCCCTGGAACTAGTCTTTGACAACTAGAGAGATCAGCTGCTTCTTTGGGGCAGATGAAATAAACACAACAGATATTGCAGACTTTAGGAGGACATTGGATGCTTCTAGTTACATTTCTATTCACATTCCAAAATCCTTTCAGGGTTTGAACCAGCACTAGCATCTGCTGATTTGAATTTCAATAAAATTCAGCTTGTGAGTATAGATATTCCCAAGAAAGTACATAGATGAAACTGGGAAGATGCTAAAAAGAAATTAGAACATTTTCCAGCCTTTATATAGTCTTAATTTTATTCACTCAGCAAGCATTTATTAAGTGCCTACCATGTGTTAGGCACTATACTAGGTGATAAGGATGAAAAGGCCAAAATGAAAGTTCCTGTTTTCAGGGATCTCTCTCTATATTGGGGGTTGGAGAGGAAGAAGGTGGGAAACTACCCGTGTAGATGATTAAATACGAAATATGTATAGAGCAATTTCTGAAGAGGGCACTGACAACTGGGGGAACTAGTATAGGCTTCCTGTAGGGAGGAACTTAACTGAACTTTGAAGGAGTCTAGGATTTCTAAGAAGATGAGGTGTTGGGGGAAGTGTGTCATAGGTTTGGAGAACGAAAGGCATCAGATGGGAGACAATATGACCTGTACAGGAGATAGCAAGCAGACTGGTTTGTCTGGAAGGTAAAGTGTTCCAAAGGAAGGTGATTAATGATCAGTGGGTCTGCAAAGGCATGTGGGAGCTCAGATTGTGAAAGACTTTAAAAACCAAAGAAAGGAAGCTTATTATGAGTCCTAGAGGCAAGAAGGAACCACTGGGAACTTCTTGAGCTCAACACTTTACCTTTAACTGAACTTTTCAATGGAGTGACAGGTCAGATCTATGTAGGAATTTCAGTTTGGTAGATTGACTAGCAAGAGGAAGAGAGTGGAGGCTGAGAGACCAATTAGGAAGCCATTCAAATAGCTTTGTCCAGGTGAGAGGTGATGAGGGCCTGAACTAGATAATATTAGTTCTAGTAGGGAAAAGAGAACAGATGTGAGCTCTATTGTATAAATACAGTCAACAATATTTGGCAAGTAATTGGATAGAAAGGAAGAGGGAAGACTTGATGGTCCTAAGGGTTGTGAACCTGGTTATTGGTACACTCAACAGAAATAAGATTGAGGAAGAGGGAAGTTTTGAGGTGGGGATGAGGAGAGAAGTTCTGGGTTGTTTTTTTTAATTGTTGTTTTTCAGTCATGTCTGACTCTAGTGACGCCATTTGGGGTTTTCTTGGCAAAGACATTGGAGTGGTTTGCCATTTCCTTCTCCAGCTCATTTTACAGATGAGGAAACTGAAGCAAACAGGGTTAAGTGACTTGCCCAGAGTTACACAGATAGTGTCTGAAGCCTTTTGGACACAATAAATTTGAGAGGACTTCTAAAGTTTTGGTTCAAGATATCCTGCAGTTTGATGAAGGACTTGAAATTTGGAGTGGGGTTGCATATACAAATCTAAGAATAATCTTCATGTGTTAAAAAAATACGACATGGTTCACAAAATAAAATATCAACAATGATAATAGAAGTACACCACATTTGAACCATAACATCTGAGTTCTGATGTTTTATTAAGAAGTTAAAATGACATTTAAGCCTATGTAAGAGTTACTAATCCAGACCAAGTATTCACTAGCAATTATCTTAAAATTACTGACTTATGAGGAGTCTTTTAGGGAATGGAAGATTCCAAAAAGGATAGGGATGGTGTTACTTCAAGAAAAAGCTACCAAAATGATTTTCCTAAAAGTGCTGGTTTGACCATGTCATCTCCTCTGCTCAATATACTCTAGCGGTTGGTTTCCTGTTATCTCTAGCATCATATAAATTGCTCTGCTCTGTTTTCCATTTAAAGTACCTCATAATCTAGCTATTCTTTCCTTTTGTTACATATTTTTTCCTTCCACACTCTATGGTCTGGCCATACTAGCCAGTTTGCTTTTTGTCACTTGAGGACACAATAGTCCATCTTCTTCCTTCATGCTTTTTGCACTGGCTAGTTACCTATGCCTGGAATCTTTTACCTCAACCTCTTGCATTCCTTGATTTCCTTAAAACTTAGCTCAAACCATTTATAACGTAAAACCTTTTCTGATCTCCTGATTGTTAGGGTTTTTCCTCCCTATTCCTTGCATATATATATTATTTTATATATATAATTTTATACTTAAATATATTATTTTACACTTATTTTATATATAATATATATTGTATATGAATATATGTTATATTTATACATATATCATTTTGTACTTAGTATATATGTTTTTTTACATTGGAATGTAAACTCTTGAGGGAAGGAACCACTTTACGATTCTTTCATTTAGTATTTGGCACTGTATCTGGTACATTGCTGCTTTATAAATCTTTCAATTGATTGGTTTAGGAAACATCAATAACAATCTACCCATAGAGTTATTTTTTCATCTTTATGAAATCATTGAGAAAGAGTCACATGAATTGAGGGGAGGTCTTGAAGACATGAGATGAGAATAGACAGACTTTCTAAGAAATTTACTCTTAAAAATTGTAATGCTGTATTTTCACTTTTTCCAATCATTTCTGGGAAAAGACCTCTTTCAGCTGCCCTCCAGAGTCAACCTTCCCCTGTAACAAATATCAATCTTATGATCAAATTTGAAAAATGCATACAACATATTCCGTTTTAGGAACCTCTTTCCTGTGAGAAAGGAAGTATGTTCCACCAGTTTTCTGGACCATAGCTGGTTTTTAATTACTCAGCTTTCTTTTAATGATAATTTACCTTTATATAGTTATAATCATTGTGTATTGTCTTTCGGTTTTGCTTATTGACTGCATTAATCAGTTCATACATATCATCCCATGGTTCTTGGACTCTCTCATTTTTCATTATTGCATAGTATATTTGATTACACTCATACATCATAGTTCTTTTATCCATAACCAAAGTGATGGTCACTCAGGTCAGCGAAATCTTTTGGTTCATTTGTACCTTTGTTTTTGTATTTGACTTCCTTGGGACGTAATCCTAGGTTTGGGGTTGCTGATTCAAAGACTGTGGATGGTTTATGATTTTCTTGCCTACTTTCAAATTAATAGCCAGAAAGGTTGGACTGCTTCACTTCCTCCAATAGTATATTCATGTGCCTATCTTCTCAAAATCCCTCCAAAATTTACTCTTCTCAGCTTTTTTAATTGGCATGGTTTGAGATGTTTGAAACATGTGTTCTTTTTAATGATTTGGAACACATTTAATGCAGTCATTATGTTTCCCGATTTTCTTAATAATACTTGTCTGAAAGTCTTCTCCAGCAAATTTTACCCCATCATCCCTACTTTCCTACTAATCTTCAGTCTCTTCCTATCTACTAGATGTTTCCCTGCTTCTTGCAAGCTTGTTCATCCATGTCTCTTCATCCTTAAGACAAAAGAAAACAAAACAAAATCTCATTTCATTCTTTTTTTTTTTTTTGCTTTTTGGAGGGCAATTGGGATTAAGTAACTTGCCCAAGGTTACACGGCTAGGTTTTTTTTTTTTTTGTTTGTGTGTGTTAAGTGGCTGAGGCCGGAACCGAACTCAGGTCCTTCTGGCTCCAGGGCCGGCACTCTACTCACTGCGCCACCTAGCCGCCCCCAATTCTACCTTTTTTTTTTTTTTGCTTTTTGGAGGGTAATTGGGGTTAAGTAACTTGCCCAAGGTCACACGGCTAGGTTTTTGTTTGTGTGTGTTAAGTGTCTGAGGTCGGATCCGAACTCAGGTCCTTCTGACTCCAGGGCTGGCTCTCTACTCACTGTGCCAACTAGCCGCCCCTCATTTCATTCTTAAGCTATAATGATACTTAAGCCTTTCCTTGCCTTCATGGTTAATGTCTGAACTTAATATTTCTACCTCTCCTCTCTCTCAGTCCTAAACCCTCAGCAGTGTAGCTTCCATCCTCATCATTAAATTGAAACTCTTTTCTCTGAAATTATTATTGATCTCTTAATAGTGAAATCTAGTAGCCTTTTCTTAGTTTTCATCCTTCATGACTTCTCTGCATCCTTTTACATTGCCAATGCCCTTCTGTATGCACTCTCCTTCCTAGCTTCCTAGTTCTTTTCCTTCATCTCTTACAAGTCATTGTTTTGTCCTGGTCACCTATTAATTTAGAATCCCCATGCTTCACTCTCCCCCCCATTTCTGCTCTTTCTATATAATACCAGGGGTTTTGTATCATGAAACACTTTGGCAGTCTGATGATGCTTATGGGGCTCTTTGGAATAATTTTTTAAATGCACAGAATAAAATACATAAGACTGCAAAAGAAGCCAATATAAAGATTAGCCTGGAGTCAGGAAGTCTGTTATGTATGATCTAGTGGCAGAGCTAATATACTGATTTTGAAGTACTATGAGCATAAATGATAACTAATGAAATATGAAAATATGATTTCTGTTGGTGACAGAGTCAAGGTTCTACTAATACTACTCTGATTTGTTGCCTACATTCATAATTGAAGGAAATGTTAATTTTCAGTTAAAGAATAAAGATTTTTTTTTTCTGTCTCAAGTTAACAAACCCCCTGAAACCTATCCCCAGGTTAAAAACTTGCTATCTTTTGTCTCACTTGCTGTTCTCTTCTGACCTCTATGCAACTAAGTCTCAGCTCTGTATATTTTGTCTAGTCACTCCCTTGAGGTGCTGAAGTATATCATGAACTACTTGGAATTTGCACGAGGTATTCCATAGACCAGGGATAGGGGTTGGGGGAGTGGGGAGTGGCCCATAAACTACAGCCTGAAGGTCAAATCCTGGTCTGGGGCCTGTTTTTCTAAGTCCCACTTACAAACCAAAAAAAAAAATATATATATATATATATAAACAATATTTAAATTATTTTAACTAAGATCATTTGAATGGTTCTTATTTAAAAACCATTTTTAGCTTAAGGGTCCAACAAAAACTGGGGTCATATAAAAACAGCTTAGCCTTGGACTTGACCTCTACAGTGTAGCACCTCAAACTTAATGAGTACAAAATAGAGAGCTCATTATCTCCTTTTCTGAACTTTCCTGTTACTGTAGAAGATGATACCATACTTTAGTCACCCAAGCTCACAGTCTCAACCTCAGAATTGTCCTTGTCTCCATTCACTCACCTCACATATCCAGGCCTCTGGTTTTTAATGCTCTTCACAACCTAACTTCTTCCTGTATTTACAATCTTATTCTTTATGCTCCTCAGTGCACTCTAGAATCCAATAGTACTTTTTCTCCTTGCTGTTCTTTCTTTGCAAGTACTTCATTTCTTAGTTTCATGCCTTTTCATTGACTGTTTTCTACATTCTTTGAATGCTCTCCTTCCTCTCTACCTCATGGCCACCCTGGCTTCCTTAAAGACTCAGTTGATGAGTGAGAAGAGTAGGAGAAATTTGTACACAATTATAGACGCAACATATGTGTGACGACCAACTTTAATAGATTGGGCTCTTCTCAGCAATCCAGGGTTATAAGTCAACCCCAAAAGACTCACAATGGAGAGAGATGTCTGTATCCTGAGAAAGAACTTAGTTTGAACCCAGATTGAAGCAAACTACCTGTTCTTTTTCTTTTCCCTGTTTGGTTTTATTTCCTCTTTCCCATTGTTCATTTCATCTGATAAAATTCCTCTTTTTAACCTGACTAATGTCCAATGTGAAAGTATTTGCAGATACTATACTTGATTGTATGCCACCATGGGGGGAGGGAGGAGGAAAGGGAGAGAAAAATTGAAACTCAAGGAATTGTGGAACTGAATCTTGTAAACTAAAAGCAAACAAATTAATAAAGGACCCCCCCCCCAAAAAAAAAAAGACTCAGCTGAATCCTATTTTCAGCAAGAGGCCATTTTGATCTTCCACCTATTCACCCCTTCCCACCTCTAATAATGCCTTTTTTTCTGAGGCACAGTATCTGGCTTGTATCAAATCCTTATAAAATACATGTTGATTGACTGTTGCTTCTCTTTACATTGTTGTAATTATTGTATATTGTTATTTTCCTGGTTTTGTGTATTTTTTTGTTAGTCTTCCCATATTTCTCTATGTCCATCATATTTACCCCCCCCCCTTTTTTTTTTTTTAACAGTTCAGTGATACTCCATTGGGGAGGCTAGGTGGCACAGTGGATAGAGTGCTGGGCTTAAGACTTATCTTTCTGAGTTTAAATCTGATCTCAGATACTTACTTGTGTGACCCCGTCACCCACTTTACCCTGTTTACCTCATTTTCTTCATCTGTAAAATGAACTTGAGAAGGAAATGGTAAACCCACTCCAATATATTTGTCAAGAAAACCCCAAATGGGGTCACAGAGTCAGAGAAGACTGAAATGACTGAACCATGACAGTGACAATACTCCATTACATTTGTGGACCACAGTTTGTTTAGTCTTTCCGTAGTTGATGGGTATCTATTTTGCTTCCAATTCTTTTATACCACAAAAAGTGTTACTATAAATATTTGGGTGTTATATAGGATCTTTCTCCTGCTTACATAAGAGCGAACTCCTAATTCCCCAGGGAGCATCTTGTCAGTTTCTCTGTACTTTTCACAAGCAACCTCTGTTTCTACACCCACCCCACCCCGCCCCCGAGTGAGTTTGCCTAGTTAGTCTTGCTTTTGTTGATTTTATTTGAACTTTTAAAAAAATTGTTGTAGAAGTCATCCAGTGATTTTAAGCATTCATCTTTTTAAGGATTTTAAGGATTCATCTCTCCAGCAAGGCACACTCCACAGTTTGGGAAATCGTTCCTTTTCTTAAGAAAGTTTTCCTAGAGAAGTGACTATCTTTCCTCCTAACCATTTCTTTGTTTCTAAAATTTATTTTTTATTGATATCTTTTATTTTTACACCATCTTCATTTCCAAATATATTGTTTCCCCTTTACCCTGCCCATCTAGTTTTCCCTTAAACAAAGATTAATGAAGAAGTGAGGGTGGCTGGGTGGCGCAGTGAATATAGAACTGGCCCTGAGTCAGGAGAATCTGAGTTCAAATGTGGCCTCAGACACTTACTAGCCATGTGACCTTGGGCAAGTTGCTTAATCCCAATTGCCCTACCTTCCCCCCTCCAAAAAGCAAAAGAAAGAAAGAAAGAAATGAGGGAAAAGAGTATTAAGCAGAACTAAGCATTACATTATCTAACAATACATGTCACATTCCACATTTCTAGCCCACTGTCTCTGCAAAGGTATTTAATTTTCTCTCTTTGGGACAAACTCAGTCATTAAAATTACAGTTTTCTTTGTGTTTTCGTTATTGTTATCATATACATTTTCTTTCTAATCATAACTTCTTGCAACATTTTGTTGTATGTTAGGAAATATCTAGAATGCTTGAGAGTCTAAAGCTTCCTAGATTTAGTTTTGAAATTGTGTGAGCTATATATTGCATGACTCAGCTGTATTTGTATATCTGAAAGTACTTTAGCTTCTAATTCACCATCGTTCTGTTCCATTCTAATACTTAAGCAACATGATTTTATTTTAAGCTCTTTAGCAAAATAATTTTATGTAGCATTTTTAGTGATTTTAATGGTTGTTTTGGAATTTTTTTTATAATAACAGCTAACATTTGCATAGACTCTTACGTTTTGTGACACACTTTACATAGACTCTTTCAAGTGAGGCATTTGATGTTTTCTACTTAGTTTTTGATTATGCTATTGGAAGGGACAGTTTTGAATAGCAGATAACCCAAAAATATGCACACTTTTTTTTTTGCCTCACCATTGCCTTTTAGAAAATATTCAGCTTTAATTTTTTAGAGTCTGTGGAACTAGTGGAACTAGTGCTGTTGGTATTAAGAAGACAAGAAGAGAGTTTGGGATCATTAAAAGTACTTGACAGTTTCCTAAAAGGAGTTCCACTTGCTTTCTTCTGTTAAATCTGGATTTAACTTATTGTCTATTTTTAGCATTTGTCTCAGATAAATATACTGAAAAATGAATAAGCCGTAGAGATGGTCTAGCCATGTGTGAATAGTTAGGTTAAACTCTACTGACTGATTATGAAGTCTCTGTAATGTTCTGAGGTTTGAAAACAAGATAACTTTTATCTACAAATAGAAATACATTATTCTACAATATTGGTTATACCTAAGTTATCTCTGTTAAACCTTATAGAAATCCTGAATGATTTTGATATAACTTCACCAAGGATGTCCTCAGTGCATGTGGGAAAAATAGCTTGTCTATTTCATGTAGGAGGTTCATGTAGTGATTCTCAAGAGTTTCAGAAAGAGGGGAACATACCAAAGGCATCAAAACAAAATATCTCTGACATAATTATTACTCCCTAAAGACAACTAAGAATCTAAATACTATGCTCTCTTCTCAAAAAATTTTTATGGGGATTTTTTAAACATGAAAGAAAAGAAAATACTAGCTAATAGCTAACATTTGTATTATGGCAGCTAGGTGGCGCCATAGTTCATAGAGTACCAGGCCTGGAGTCCAAAGATTCATTTTCCTGAGTTCAAATTTGCCTTCAGACACTGACTAGCTGTGTGACCCTGGGCAAGTCACTTAACCCTGTTTGCCTCAGTTTCTTCATCTGTAAAATGAGCTGGAAAGTGAAATGGCAAACCACTACCGTATCTTTGCCAAGAAAACCTCAAATGAGGTTATGAAGAATTGTGCATGACAAAACAACAAACATTTATATTGCATTTACTATGTGCATGCCAAGTACCTGTGCTAAGAATTTTACAATTATCTCATTTGACCCTCATAACAGCCCTGGGAGGTAGGTGCTATTATTCCTGTTTTGCGGAGGAGGAAATAGGCAATTAGAAATTAAGTGATTTGTCCAGTGTCACACAGTTAGGAAAACAGAGTTGAGCTCCTGTCTTCTGACTCCAGGCCTGGCACTCTGTGCATTATGGCAAGCCCTAGATGCACGAAAGAAAAATGTGCAGAAAAGAAAATGGGTAGAAAACTTTTCTTTCCCCTTCTTGTAGGGTTTTTGTGCCCAAGGACCCTATTGAGGTTGGCACAGTTGTTATTTTTAAGATCCTTTGATTTTTATCAGTGATAGTACTCCAACAGCACAGATTGCAACTCCTTTGTGACTTAGAGTTGACATACATATGGACTTATTTCCTTTGTGGCTGAAAAATTCATTATCCTGCTCTTTGAGCTTAGCTGGCAGGTCTTTGGATATAGCATATTCACTTTTCATCTTGGCATAGAGATCTTCTTCCCACCTAAAGCTCTCCTAGCCATCTTCAAGAACCCATGGTTACTCTTGTGTTACAGTGAGACATTGGAAAGGACTTCAGTGGAGTAACCCATTTAACAAAATAAAAATACAATACAAAGAGATAATGTTAATTTGTGTTTTTAAAAATCAATATGCAGCCTTAAGTTATCCATTTCTCTTTTAGTTTAACACCACTGATTTATAGCACTGTTTCTTTTGAAGAATATATTTTAAGTTTAAACAGTCATCCCACATTTAAAAAATAATTTTATTGATGTCTTTTAAAAATAGTACATACTTTTCCTTTTTGGGATTTGTTATGAGACTTTTGTGCTCTAGTACTAGATCAGTTTCTAGAAAATTCTCATACATAGTTAAGAAATATGTATATGCTTTTATGTTCCTGTTTAGTGATCACTGTAAATTTGTCATGTCTAATTCCTAAAATTCTTTTTTAGGTCTTTCTTTATCTTTTTGTTAGACTGAGAGGAATACATTGAGATTCTTCAACTGTTACAGTTTCATTGGCAGAGGCAGCTAGGTGGCACAGTAGATAGAATATGGGATTTGGAGTCAGGACAACCTGAGTTCGAATCCTTCGGACACGTGTTAACTGTGTAGATCTTGATAAGTCCCTTATTCTCTCTGTGCCTTAATTGTCTTATCCATAAAATGAAGATAATAATAGCATCTGTTTCCCAGGATTGTTGTGAAGACCAAATGAGTTAACAAATATAAAGCTCTTTTAAGATCTTAAAGCACTATATAAATGCTATCTGTTATCTTTCTTCTTGTAAATCAATTATCTTTTCCTTTAAATATTTCAATGCTGTACCATTTAATAAATGTATAAAATTATTGATATTAATTTATTATCTAAGGATTATTTAATTATAATTCCATTTTATTTCTTTAATCAAATCTATTTTTATTGTAGCCTCATGTGAGATCATGATTTTAAAAAAAAGCAGGGATTGTAATTTACCTAAATCATACTAGATTTTGCTCCAGTCCCTCATTTTGATTTTGTGTGAATTATTCAGCTTTAAGTATGTTTCGTATTAATTACATATTGTGGATTCTGTTTTCTAATCCATTCTATCTTATTCTTTATTATGGATGAGTTCATCCTATTCATGTTCATAGTTAGAATTGTTAATTCTGTATTTTCTTCCACCCTGTCTTTTTTCCTCAACTGTAAAATGGATATAATAATACATACTTTTCAGGGTTGTTGTTAAGATAAAATGAGATAATATTTGTAAAAGACTTAGCACAAAATACTTATTTCCTTCCTTTCCTCTCTTTTTCTCCCCTTTCCTTTCCTTTCCTTTCCTTTCCTTTCCTTTCCTTTCCTTTCCTTTCCTTTCCTTAAGATCATCAAAACAGTGAAACTGTACCCATGAAGAACATCTGGATTCTTAGGAGACACTTGTTTTTTTTTCCCTTCCTCAAACAACATAATAGTTTTTTCCTATAATTATTTACTTCTGTTTCCCTTTATTTTGTGTTTGCACTTCAGGCTATCTATTCACCTCTGCTTCATCAGAAATACTTGGAAGTCCTCTATGTATTAAAAGTTTGTATTTCTTCTATGAGATTATACCCAGCTTTGCTAGATAAGTTATTAGTTGAAAGTCTTTATCTTTTGCCTATTGGAATATCATATTCCAAGCTCCTCTTTCATTTATGTTGTAGTTTACAGGGCTTTTGTGATCCTGTTTGTGGTTTCTTTGTATTTAAACTCTTTTTTTTCCTGTTTTATTCCTTGACCTGGAAGCTCTAGATGTTCCTTAGAACATAGTGCCACACCTTTCAGAACGCGATAAGCAGATTCTTTCCAGTTTCATTTTGCCAGCCTGGTTCTAAATAGCTCTGGGGAGTTTTTCTTTATGATTTCTTAAAATGTTCCTGGGTGGGTTTTTTGTTTTTTTTTTTATGGTCAAGAGTTTTCAGGTAGATTGATGATACTGAAATTCAGTCTTTCTTGACTTTTTTTTCCCCAGTTGATTTCAATAGGATATATCTTACATTTTCTGACTTTTTTCCCTCAGTATTTTGACCATGTTCTAGGATTTCTTGTTTTATGAAGTCATTAGTCTCTCTTGTCCAATCTAATTTTGAAGGAGGTTGTTAATTGAGTAAAGTTTTACACTTTCTATACTAACCTGATTATTCTTCTTTCAGTTCTTCTAGTTCTCATATTTCCTTTCAGATTTCTTCTAGAGCTCTCATCTAAGTTATATGATCATTTCAAAACTTGTTTAATTTCTCCTAAGAAATTTCAGTATAGCTTGTGATATCTGAATATCTTTGAGCATTTACTTTTGGTGACAGTTCTTCTGGATTTGTTTCTTGAGCATCTCTGGCTCTATAATATTTCTTTATCACTAGTATTTTCTTCTGTGTACTCAGTATTTACTTCTGTGTACTTCTGTGTACTCCAGCTTTACTTTCTGCATTTGAACTTTGTGTCAGGGTCAGATTCTATAGTTCTGGGAGGAAAGATGAGATCTTCTTTGGTATTGATCTGTATACTTAGTATCTGAATAATAAGCACTGTGTTCTTCAAGGACCTTGGGAGCTAATTAGAAGTGATCTGTACCATAGGATCTATGTGAGCCAATCAGGTACGATATGGAGGGGAGATTGGTGTATGATCTGTGTCAGGTCTACGTGGGGCAGTCTGATTAAAGATGTGCCCTGTCTGTTGCTATGTCTCTCCAAGCAACTTTTGAACTTCCCTAGCTTCTAGGACCCTGGATCACATACTAGAAGACTTCTGTGCACTGCATTTCTTGGCCAAGCCTTGACTGGCCCACTTTTCCATAGTGTCTGCAGATTTCTGGCTGTCTCTTTTTGTGGACCTAAACTGGCATAGTATAATATAGTTAATGCAGTTTTTCATTGGAGTTTTGAAGAAAAAAATCATTTAGTGCTTTTAAAAAATTTTTTGCACTTTAAAAAAAAATCCTTGCTGGAATATCTGGGAAAGCTAGAATTTTTTGCTTCTTACCTGGCCATTTGCATTTCCAAATATACCCCTTACTTTATCCAAAGAACCATCCATTATAACAAAGTAAAGCAGTTCAGAAAAATTGTTAATCACATTGATTATATCCTATTATATATGCAATATTCCATACTCATAGTCTCCTATCTTTGCAGTGAAAGAAGGAAGGTGCATTTTCTTAATTCTTCTCCAGTGTTCAACTTGGTTATTATAATTATATAGTGTTCAGGTGGCAGGTGTACACTGTTTTCTCATTTCTTATAATAGTAATAGCTTTATGCAGGTTTCCTCATTTGATCCTCATAGCAGCCCTGAAAGGTAGATCTCTTTTTGTCCCCATTTTAGAAGTAGAGTTATCAAGACAGAGAATTTAAGTGACTTGCCCAGTGCCATATGTAATAAGTATCTGAGATGCAACTTGAACTTGGATCTTTCTGACTCCATTTCTTTAATCTATTGCACCATCTAGCTGACTCATAAAGCTTCCCGTGCTTCTCTGAATTCTTTACGTTCATCATTTCTTATGATACAGTAACATTTTATATACATCTGCCTCATTTGATGGGCATCTCTTTTTTTCCAGTTCTTTGACACTTATCAGAGAGCCTTTTCAGAGAGATGTGAGGTACTATACAAAAGTGCTGTAGTGAGTGGTTTGGTTTATATGGCATCTTTTTGTCTTTGTCTTCCTTAAGTCTTCTTTGTCTTCCTTAAGTCTCCTTTGTCTTCCTTAAGTCTCCTTTGTCTTCCTTCCTAAACCTAGTCAAAGAATCTCTGGATCAAAGAGTTTTGCCATTTTTTTTTTAACCTAAATTCTAAATTGCTTTTCAGATTGGACCAGTTCAGTTCCAACAATAGTGTATTCATTTGCCTTTCTTCCGTCCATCTTTTCTTTGTCATTTTTGCCTGAATATAAGTAGAAAACTCAGTGGTTTTCTTAAAGAATTATTTTTCTGGGGTGGGGGGGGGTGGAGTCAAGATGGTGGAGTAGAAACAGCACTTTTACTGCACTCCAGCCCACGCCATTTCAAATTTATGTAAAAGGGGACTCTGAACAAACTCTGGAGCTACAGACCCCACAAAATGACACAGAAAAGCTAACCTAGTGCTGAGGACAGCCTGAACCAGCTCAGCACTCTGGGAGCCAAGCCCAGGACCACATGAGTTAGAGGTTTTAGCCCCACGGTGGCTGGACCAGCCAAGGACTGGAGGGACTCCAGAACACCAGCAGCTGCGGTGTTTCCAGAATTACCAACACATAGATGCCAAGGACAAAGTGAGAGGTTAGTGCAGTATGGATTTTGGGACTTACTAGGTGGGAGAGCTCATTAGCCTCTTTCCCCCGGGGGCGAGAAGCCACTGGGACACTGAGCAGCTTGCGCCAAGTGACAGCTTCAGCTCCTGGCCTGCGGACTGTGGGGGGACCAGGCACTCAGTCTGGGGGGTAATCAATCTTGCTTTAACCTTCTTGGATCTGGATTTCAGTCTGGGGTGGAGATCTTGGGGTGTGTGACCAGCTTGCCAGAGCGTGTGGAGGCTTCAGAGAGGGCACCCAATTAATACCTTCAGCAGCTGAGAAAACCCCAGCATTTGGGACAGAAGCTCTCCTGTTTGGTAGCAGAGTCCTACTGGGGCAAAAAGCTCAGAAGTCAAATAATTGAGTGGCAACATGCCTAGGCAAAGGAAACAAAATAAGCAGAAAAATTCAACATTAGACTCCTATTTTGGGGGCAAAGAAGATCAAAGCATGGAACAGGAGGAGGACTGTGAGGTCAGAAATCCTGCACCAAAAGCCCCAAATGAAAATACGAGCTGGTTACAGGCCACAGAGGAGCTTAAGAAGCATATAAGAGAAGTGGGGGGAAAACTGGGTAGAGAAATGAGAAAGATGCAAGAAAAGTATGAAATGAGAGTCGGTAGTCTGACTAAAGAAAATAATACCTTAAAAAATAGATTAATTCAGGTGGCAAAAGAGGCTCAAAAAGGCAATGAGGAGAAGAATGCCTTTAAAAGCCTACTTTGCCAGATGGAAAAAGAATCTCAAAAGCTCACTGAGGAGATTCATTCCTTCAGAGTTAGACTGGAGCAAATGGAAGCTAATGACTTTATGAGAAATCAAGATGCTATTAAGCAGATCCAAACAAATGAAAGAATAGAAGGCAATGTGAAATATCTCATGGGAAAGACCAATGACCTGGAAAATAGATCCAGGAGAGATAATTTAAAAATTATTGGACTACCTGAAAACCATGATCAAAGAAAGAACCTAGAAATCATCCTTCCAGAAATGCTCAAGGAAAAAATGCCCTGATGTTTTAGAACCAGAGGACAAAATGGAGGTTGAAAAAATCCACAGATTGGGCGGAGCCAAAATGGCGGAGTAGAAACAGCTCATCCAAGCCACTCTGCCCCTAGATTCCCCCCAAACTATGTAAAAGGGGACTCTGAACAACTTCTGGAGCCCCAGCACCCACAGAACGACACAGAGAAGCTAACTTCCCGCTGAGGACAGCCTAGCAGCCCTGCAGGAAGGACCAGCGCAGCGGTCTGGGACCTGGCAGCGCGCAATACACAGAGTGCAGGAAGCGGAGCCTAGTGGAGCCCAGGTCCGCTGACCCGAGGTTTTAGCCCCAGGGCGGCAGGGCCAGCAGCCGGCTGGAGGAACCCCAGAACACCAGCAGCTGTGTCGACTCCAGAATTATCAACATAGACATGCCTAGGACAAAGTAAGAGGTTAGTGTCCTATGGACTTTGGGACCTGTATTTGGGGAATGCGTCAGCTCCCTCCCCTGGGGGCTAGAAGCTGCTGAGGAGACACGCCACTGTGTAGTTTTCAGAGGCATTTCCAGCTCCCAGCCTACAAATCGTGGGGAGATCCAGCGATCAGTCTTGGGGGGTAATCGCTCTTGCTTTAACCTCCTGGATCTGGATTGTGATCTAGGGTGGAAGTTGTGGGTGGGTTTATAGCTTGCCAGAAACGGAAGTTGCCCCCCACACGTTCGGGACGAAAATTCCTCTATCTGGCCTTAAAGCCATAGTGTGGCAACAAACCCCAAAGTCAAGCAATTAAGTGGCAACATGCCAAGGCAAAGGAAACAGAAAAATGCAACCTAGACTCCTATTTTGGGGGCATAGAGCGGGAAAAGGACTGTGAGGTCAGAAGGCCTGCTCCAAAAGCCCCAGGGGAAAACATGAGCGGGTTGCAGGCCATAGAGGACCTTAAGAAGGACTTTAAAATCAAATAAGAGAAGTGGAGGAAAAATTAGAAAGAGAAATGAGAAGGATGCAGGAAAAGTATGAAATGAGGGTCAACAGCCTGACTGAGGAAAACAACACCTTAAAAAATAGACTAACTCAAATGGCAAAGGAGGCCCAAAAAGGGCAATGAGGAGAAGAATGCCTTAAAAAGTCGAATTTGCCAGATGGAAAAAGAATCTCAAAAGTTCACTGAGGAGATTAATTCCTTCAGAGTTAGACTGGAGCAAATGGAAGCTAGTGACTTTATGAGAAATCAAGATGCTGTTAAGCAGATCCAAACAAATGAAAGATTAGAAGGCAATGTGAAATATCTCATGGCAAAAACCGCTGACCTGGAAAATAGATTCAGGAGAGACAGTTTAAAAATTATTGGACTACCTGAAAGCCATAATCAAAGAAAGAACCTAGAAATCACCCTTCAAGAAATTCTCAAGGAAAACTGCCCTGATGTTTTAGATCCAGAGGGCAAAATAGAGGTTGAAAGAATCCACAGATCACCTCCTGAAAAAGATCCCAGAAAGAAAACTCCCAGGAATATTATAGCCAGGTTCCAGAATCCCCAGATCAAGGAGAAAATGCTACAAGCAGCCAGGAAGAAACAATTTCAGTATTGTGGAAACACAATCAGATTAGCACAGGACCTGGCAGCTTCTACACTGAGGGATAGAAGGGCATGGAATATGATATTCCAGAGGGCAAAAGAGCTGGGACTGAACCCAAGGGTCACCTACCCAGCAAAACTGAGTATTTTGTTTCAGGGGAAATTATGGTCATTCAGTGGAATAGAAGACTTTCAGGCATTCTTGAGGAAAAAACCAGAATTGAATAGAAAATTTGACATCCAGACACAAGAAGCAGGAGATGCCTGAGAAGGTAATCAGGGAAAAGAAATCAAAAGGAACTTATCAAAGTTGAACTATTTACATTCCTATATGGAAAAGCAATAACTGTGAGTGATGATATCTTTGTCACTATGAAAATAATGGAAGAAGGGGGTGTGGTCATATGAATACATATGTGAATGTGTGTGTATATGGTTACAGTTATATATGGATAGAGGGCATAGGTTGAATTTGTTGGGAAGGAGAATACTCAAGGGATGAAATTATGAGGTGAGAGAGGAAAGTGGCAAGAGGAGATGGGGAAAGACAGGGTAGGGTAAACTATCTCATGTAGAAGAAGCAAGGGGAAGTGCTTGCAAGGGAGGGGGAGAATAGGAAGGGGAAAAAAAAGGCAAATCGAAAAAATCCACAGATTACCTCCTGAAAAAGATCCCAAAAAGAAAATTCCTAGGAATATTATAGCCAGCTTCCAGAATTCCCAGACCAAGGAGAGAATACAAGCAGCTAGGAAGAAACAATTTCGATATTGTGGAAACACAATCAGGAGAACACAGGATCTGGCAGCTTCTACACTGAGGGATAGAAGGGCTTGGAACATGATATTCTGGAGGTGAAAGGAGCTAGGATTAAAGCCAAGAATCACCTACCCAGCAAAACTGAGTATCATGTTTCGGGGGAAATAGTGTCATTCAGTGGAATAGAGGACTTTCAAGCATTCTTGAGGAAAAAAACAAGAGTTGAATAGAAAATTTGACATTCAGACAGAAGAAGCAAGAGGTGCTTGAGAAGGTAAACAGGGAAAAGAAATCATAAGGAACTTATCAAAGTTGAACCATTTACATTCCTACATGGAAAAATGATAATTGTAACTGATGAAACTGTTTTTAGTATGAAAATAGTTGAACAAGGGTATATGGGCATATGAATACATATGTGAATTTGTGTATATATGTTTATAGGTATACATAGATAGAGGGCACAGGTCGAATGTAATAGGAAGGGATGATACTTAAAAGGTGAAATTCAGAGGTGAGAGAGGAATATAATGAGAGGAGATGGGGAGAGACAGAATCAGGTAAACTATCTCATATAGAAGAGGCAAAGGAAAATGGTTACAAGGGAGGTAAAGAACCGGAAGGCAAAAAAGGCAAAACCTCATTCTCATTGAATTTGTCTCAGGGAGAGAATGACATACATACTAAATAGGATGTCTCACTCTACAGGAGAGTAGGAGGAAAAGGGATGAAAGGGGGGATTATGGAAGGGAGGGCAGGCTGGTGGGGAGGGAAGTTGGAAGCACCCATTTTTGAAAAGGGACAGAATCAAATTAGGGAATAGACCAAGTGGGAGGTGGGATAGGAGGGAGGGAAATATAGTCAGTCTTTCACAGTATATCTACTATGGTAATGTTTTACATAGCTATGCATGTACAACACATACTGAATTGCTTGTCTTCCCAGTAAGAGTGGGTGACAAGGGAGGAAGGGAATGAATCTGGAATTTGAAATTTTAAAATCAAATGTTTAAAAATATATAAGTACTATTAATATTACGTTACGTATAATTGGGAAATAAGATATATAGGCATTGGGGCACAGAGATTCACCTTGCCTTACTGGAAAAGTCGAAGGGGGTATGGGAGAGACCAGATTGGATGAGGGGATATCCTGTGGACTGCTATTCTGGGGTGGTGGGTAGGGGGAAAATGGAGAAAAAATTGTAACTCAAAATCTGGCAGAAATGAATGATGTAAACCAGAAGTTAATAAAGCATTTGGAAAAAAATTATTTTCATATATTTCAATAGAATGTTCATTGGGAAATGGCTCTTGATCTTACATAATTGTACTAATTTCTTATATATCTTAGATATCAGCCTTATCAGAGAGATGTGAGGTAAATACTCCTACCCTTTTTCCCCCTTATCTTTACTGATTTTTTTGTGGAAAGGGTTTTCTGTTTCATGGAATTGAAATTATCTGTTTATATTTCATAATCTCTGTCCGTTGGTTATTAAATTAATTTGGAAGATAATTAGTTTCAATTTAGGACTGCCTATCAATTATTTTGTTTTTGATATTCCTTAGGAATGAGAGGTCATTTACACAGGAATTTGTTTTGTTTGCTAATTATCTTTTGACTTAATGCTGGCTCTTTATTATTAGTGTTGGGTTTTTGGAGACTATGCAGAATTGGCACTGTGCGTTACATTTAGAAAAGTCACAGATTTAGTGGTATCTTTCCAGAAAAGGTGGTCAGGGACAAGCCATGAGTCAAACACTGAATTTTTGTACTGTATTTAATAACTGTTTCTATGTAGAGTGGTCCTATTTTTAAGAAAGCTATGTACCTGAAAATCTTATTTCAGGAGAGTGATTCTTTGTTGTTGAAGCTTCATTTAATACATTTAAATAGTTACACAACCTATGATTTCATTGGTGTGGGTATTCCTAGGCACTGAAACAGATGCTCAGGAGGAATGGTGGCTGAAAAATTCGTTGCCTTTCAGCTAGTCTGGTAATGATTCTCTTTTTCTGTTATGGTTCTGAGATAGGAGATATGTAAGTCATCACTGTATTCAAGACCTTTCTAGACTTGTCAGAACTTGAAGTTTTATTGTTTTTTTGTTTGTTTGTTTTGTGTTTTTGGCATAGTGAATCTGGGCACACTGCCTTACCTTGAGGAGGCATCCAAATATGATTTGGTGGAAGAACATTTGTAATAAGTTTTTTTCTTAAATGCTATAAAAAAATTTAGTAGTGATGAAATGTTAAGAATGTATACAGATATTCTTCCATTCAGATGATAGTTATAGTTTAAATAAATAAATAAAATTAAATTAATATGGCTCTTTTTTTCAGTCTTTTTGATAACCGTGGAACTAATGTTTTAAATCGACTGCTAAAATTCCTTACATCTCTTGAAATGAGTTTATCAGGAATAAAATTCTGAGAGTTGAGAGGGACTGGGAAGTGTAGGTAATATAAAAATAAAATGTCACAGTTATTTATCTGTTTTCTTCTTCTCTGCAGTTTATTTGTTCATTCATCAACTTGTTACATTGTCTTTTATTTTTCTTTGTTTCTTCAGATCCTTTTTATTTTTAAATTTTTTTCTGCCCTGTTTAGATATCCTTTTTTTTTCTTCTTTGTAAATCTCCCTGTACATCTGTAGTGCATATAATTGTTGACTGTCTTGAGCACACATATTTCTATATAACATACTTTTTAGGTCACTTGACTGGATATCCATACTTTTATTTCAAGTGGAATTACAATCTTTTCAAGTTGAATTACAATTTTATGTGACTCTTAAGTCATGATTAGCTAATGTTAGATAGAGACTGCTTAATTCTGACCTTACCTACTGTCTTGCCAGGGGGAGTTTGTAATTAACAAGATGTCAGCTATTTCTGCTGTGTAGCCTTTTTTGCTTTGAGAGGATCCTTTGTAAGACACCCAATCTTCACAGTAATAAGCAGTTTCCTTAAAATATTTTTTTAGAATAAGCATTTATAGCATATGAATATGTTTAGCTTTGTGATTTTAAGTTTGAGTTTGAAAGATTAACGTGCGTGGTAATCAGTTGTGGTGAATACATTTTCTGACTTGACAATAATCAAATAAGTAAGCAAGCATATTTAAAGTTAGATATTTTAATTTGTTCAGCAAAACATTAAATTGACAATGTTTCTAATTTGCTGTACTTTTAGCTATTAATTTTTTGTTATTACCTTTTTAGTGTCTTTAGAATTACAGTTACATATTCTTTCATTTATTTTTTTCCTTAACTTACTGAAAAGTTTAATTTGATTAGTTTATAATAGAATAAAAGAATAATAGAAAAAATTGAAATCTTAATGGATACCCAGGGGAGTGAGTGATTTACTACCTCAAGGGATTCTCTAAGTAGTATCCTCTAAACCATGTATACTTGGTTCTTCCAGTCAAGTAATCTTTACCACCAAAACTTTAAAAAAAAAAAAAAAAGCAAAAGTCATTCTTTAGTGTGTGTGGAGGAAGGCTTGGCTTAATTTAGATTAATACCTAATTTGTATGCAAATCCTTCCCCTGATCATCCTGAATCTCTAAGAGTTTTACTTATTTCAGTACTAGTGACAGGTGCTCTGTAAGCATACATTTTTCTTAGCTGAGGTTGTTCTAAATGAATTGTGATGAACTAATAAGATCTTTTGGAAATTTTCTTTCCAGGCTTTGTGTGCTAATGTTTTCCCTCTGGTCACTGGGGAAAGCAACACACATTTTTTGATATTCATGAAAGAGGTTTGGGCACTTACCATTCATTTGAGCCAGATGGCATATTTAAGCCTCTTTTCCTGGAAAGGGAGAGATTGTTGAGCAGCTGTAGCAAAACCTTATGTGACTGCTTATGAAGAGCTTGTCCCCTTTTGTGTAAATTAGCTCTGAGAAAAGATTTTCATAAAATTTTGTGATCCTGATAGGCTCTTAAGATTTTTAGGAATTTGAACACTAAGCTATTAACTCTTCTCTACTCATATCTAGTCATTTCAAAAAATATATCAAGTGACTTTCTAATAATAAAAGGATACCTATTATAATGAAGTTCTGTCAAGTTTTGTGTTGTACTCAAAAATAAAAAGTATAGGGCAAAAGAGGAGTTGATAGTAAAAAAATGAGCATTAAATAGATAATTTAAATATGAATTTTAATGTGTCACAACAGTTGCAGGTCAGGGCTTAGTTGACTATTGGCAGGAATGAGAAGCAGTCTGGGACTGGAATATCAGCCTTTTAAAGGTTCTCTGATCTAAAGAGCAACTCTCAGACATCTCCCTATATTAGGGCTATCCATTATATTGGACTCTCTGTCTTTTGTAGTACAGGATGGGTGGGGCAGAAGGTAGGGCAAAGGCAGATATCATCAAATTAAAGGGGCATTTTAAAAAATAGACTCATGATTGAGGCTTAAGTTAGTAAGATTAAGCTTTTGACTTCTCATTCTACATGATGATAGCAAGAAACCACAAGCTCTTGTACTTTAGTGACTATGCTTTAAAATGTTATAGGTCTACACAAAATCAAATAAAAGCCTTCTGAATACATCACAGAATCATAGATTTAGTACTAGGAGGAACTTTTCAGGACTGTTTCTTTAGCCCTTTTATTTTACAAATGAGGAAACAAAGGCCCAGAGAAGGCTAGTGTGCTGATGGATTCCAGCCCAGCTTATCTTATTTTGCTATTGTGTTGGTAAAGATGAACAACACAAATATTTCCATATACAAAGAACAGAAAAATAATTGTGTATTCAGCTGTGCATATATTTCGTATAGTTTGCATTTTAAAAACTATGTAATAAATCTATCATATTCATTCCAAACTTGTCCTTTGTGTCTCAGTTTAACTCTGACCTTGTTTACTTTTGTACAGTTTTTGACTTCAGCTTTTCTTTTTCTCTCCAGATTTTATATTTTTATTTTGAATTTAAGGAATGTCAGTATAAAGAACATTTCCATATATTCTGTAGACTTGAAAAAAGGATTATACATGAAATCATGAGTGCCTTTTTTTAAATTGCTCTAAAAGAAAAGTATAGAATAAATTCAAGATATTTCAAAGTTGTCTAGCTCATCTGTTTCCTTCTGAATTTTTATTCTCTTCTATTAAAAAAAATACTCAATGGTCTCTCTCTCTCCTTCCTCCTCCCCTCCCCTTTCTGGGCAACTTTATCAGTAGTTCTTATCCCCAATAGAAGGAGAAAACATAGTTCCTCTAAGAGGTTTTTTTAAGCAAACAAGCTCCACATTTACCATGTCCAGAAATGTATGTCTCATTCTATCCCTTGAGTCTGTAACTCTTGTGCAAGAAGTTGGGCAGCATGCTTCATCAAGGTCATGACTGGACATTCATTGATTAGAGGTCTCAAGTCTTTCAGAGTCTTTTGCCCTTTTACAATCTTGTTGCTATTGTATAAATTGTTTTCCTGGTTCAATTCACTTTTCTCTGCAGCAAGCCAAGGTCCTTTGCTCCATATCTAGAATTCTTTCCACGGTACCATGCCTTCTCTCTTATCTCCAAGCTGTTTTATACATCTGGACATACAACTTTTAAAAAAATTCTGTTTTGGGAGTTGTTTTACATATATGGCTATATAGTTGATTTTTAAAATGATTGGCTACTGTAGACTTTAACTAAATGTTAATCTTTTCCAGGTGTTGACTTCAAGGTGAAGACTATTTCAGTTGATGGAAATAAAGCTAAGCTTGCAATATGGGTGAGTTTTGTGCATGCTTAATAAAATCCCGTCTATAAAGCATAAAAGTTAGGGAAATCTAATAAAGATATATACGGTATTCTAAAAGATAGGTTTTTATTAGATCTCAGATGTTATGGTAATTTGTTACCAGCTTAATAGAGGTAAGAAATACTTGATTTCAAAGTTATTAGGACCTTTGGGGAAGGATAGACTTAGAAATGTAAAAGAAATCAAATATTTTCAACTTGAGTGTCTCAGATATTGAAATGCCATTCAATATCAATTAATACTCAAGGCACTTGTGTAGGAAGAAATGTAGTGGCACTGTAGATATCAAATTGGAATTTATTTTAACATTCTTTTTTTTTTTTTTTTTGGGAGGGAGAAAGGCAGGGCAATTGGGGTTAAGTGACTTGCTCAAGGTCACATGGCTAGTAAGTGTTAAGTGTCTGAGGTCAGATTTGAACTCAGGTCCTCCTGACTCCAGGGCCGGTGTTCTATGCTCTATTCACTGTGCCACCTAGCGACCCCCTATTTTAACATTCTATTTGTAAAGTTTGGTAATTTGCCAGATGCCTTTCTTATCAACACATGACATTCTTCCTTGATTTAGTTTCTTTCTCTTTTATTGTATAGATTATTTACTATGATCCTAATTAGAATTCCTTATGTTACTGTTTTAGCAAGAGGACATAGTAATATAACTGCCTGGTCAAAAACAAGCTCCTCCATGGTGCTGAAACAAGTCTTGTGTAGTTGCTCTTAAGTGGTACTGGAAAATAAACACATGAATCATTTTTGATTTGGAAGATAGATTGATTGAAGGCTGCTTATTTCCTTGGGTACTTTGGGGATTACAGTGTATTTCTAAGTATTCCGAGAGAGTCAAGAACCTCAGTTTTTCATGGAATCATTATATTCTTAGTGTTTGTTAGGGAACCAACCTAGATTCATGGGTGTCTTCCAATAGAAGATAATCAGAATTTCTGAGATTCCTTCTGGTAATACAGAATAGGCATATTGTGATAATTCTTGGCCCTTATAAATTGATTCTTCCTGAGTTGGCTTTTTCTCCAGAGTCTTTATTTTAACTGTTAATCTATCACCCCCAATCTATTTGCTGGTTTTTGGAACGCCTGAACTTTTCAGGAGTGAGGGTAATGCCAGGATGAATATCTTTCTTCCCCTTAACCACTCCTAACTACCATTTCCATTTATTTATCCCTGTCCTTAAATTGGTTATCTTTACCAGACAACTTTAATTTTTTTCCCTTCTGAACTCTCACATTTCAAGAACTTTTTTTAAAAAAATCAAAACAAACTGAAAGAGATGAAAAAGCATCTCCACTCCCTCTTTGAACTATGAGTGTAAAACATTTCCATTTTTTGGTGTGTTGATTTGTTTTACTTGAACTGGTGTTCTTTATTTTTAAAACTTAAAAAAAAATTGTAAGGTATACACCTTCTGGGAAGGGAGAGGAGAAGGATTTAGTGGGAAATGTAGATTATATAAAAACCAAAGATATTAATAAAAATTTTATTTTAAAAAATTCATTAACAAGCAGCAACCAGTAAGTCTTTGATTCCATTATCTCTTTGAGATATTAACATTTCAAACTTAGTTTGAATACTTTAATGTGTATTATATGACTGTATTTGCAGTTAAATGACACAGGTTCATATCTCAGCCTTATGCTATGTATACATTTTATGATTTTGGTCAAGTCACTCAGTTTCTTTGGATCTCAGTTTTTTTGTCCATAAAATGAGGTTGAACAATATGATTTTTTTAAAATTTTTTTCTCTGAATGTAGTATTTTATTTTCCTCCAGTTACATGTAAAAAACAATTTTAAGCATCTGTTTTTTAAACTTTTGAGTTCCAAAGTCTTTCCCTTCTTCCCTCTGCCCCCCCCCATTGAAAAGGCAAGAAATTCAATGTATGTTATACATGTGTAGTCTTGCAAAACAGATCCATGATAATCAGACTAAAAAAGAAAACATAGACAAAAAAAGCACACACGAGAAGAATAAAGTTTTTTTAAAAGGTATGCTTCAGTCTGTATCCAGACACCATCATGGGGATAGATAGAATTTCTTATCATAAGTCCTTCAGAATTGTCTTGTATTGTTGCATTGCTGAGGATAGCTAAGTCATTCACAGCTTACAATATTGCTGTTACTTTGCACACAGTACATTTCATTGCATTAACCCATACAAGTCTTTCCAGGTTTTTCTGAGAGCATCCTGCTCTCAATTCTTAAGAGTACAATAATATTCCATCATCATCACACATCACAACTTATTCAGCCATTCCTCAATTGATGGTCATCCCCTCAATTTCTTTTTTTTTTTTTAAATTTTGACCATATTTATTTTTTTTATTTAAACAAATGCTTTATTAACTTCTGTTTTACATCATTCATTTCCGCCAGATTTTGAGTTACAATCATTTTCCCCCCGTTATTCCCCTACCCACCCTCCCAGAATAGCAGTCCCACAAGATATCGATTCCTCCAGTCTGCTCTCTCCCATACCCCCTTCGACTTTTCCATTAGAGGAAGGTGTCCCAATGCCTGCACATCTTATCTCCCAATTACAAGCCAAAGAGTATTAATAATAGTATTTATAAATATTTGAAACATTTAATGTTAAGACCTCGAATTTCAGATCCATTTCCTTCCTCCCTTGTTACCCACTCCCTCTGGGGAGATAAGTAATTCAGTATATTGTACAAGGCTGCTTATAATTCCCTCCCACTCATCCCACCCCCCCACCTGGTCCATTCCCTACATGATCCTGTCCCTCTTCTATAGTGGGTACTTCTAACCTCCCCTCCCCCCAAGGATGCCCCCCCCCATCAATCATCCCTCCTCTCATCCCCCTTCCCCCTATTCTGCTGCAGGTTGAGGTATCCCATTTAGTATGTATGTCATTCTCTCCCTGAACCAAATTCAATGAGAATGTGGTTTTGCCTTTTTCCCTTCCTATTCTCCCCCTCCCTTGCAACCACTTCCCCTTGTTTCTTCTACATGAGATAGTTTACCCTACCCTGTCTCTCCCCATCTCCTCTTGCCACTTTCCTCTCTCACCTCGTAATTTCATCCCTTGAGTATTCTCCCTTCCCAACAAATTCAACCTATGCCCTCTATCCATATATAACTGTAACCATATATACACACATTCACATATGTATTCATATGACCACACACCCTTCTTCCATTAGTTTCATAGTGACAAAGATATCATCAGTCACAGTTATTGCTTTTCCATATAGGAATGTAAATAGTTAAACTTTGATAAGTTCCTTTTGATTTCTTTTCCCTGATTACCTTCTTAGGCATCTCTTGCTTCTTGTGTCTGGATGTCAGATTTTCTATTCAATTCTGGTTTTTTCCTCAAGAATGCTTGAAAGTCCTCTATTCCCCTGAATGACCATATTTTCCCCTGAAACAAAATACTCAGTTTTGCTGGGTAGGTGACCCTTGGGTTCATTCCCAGTTCTTTTGCCCTCTGGAATATCATATTCCATGCCCTTCAATCCCTCAGTGTAGAAGCTGCCAGGTCCTGTGCTAATCTGATTGTGTTTCCACAATATTGAAATTGTTTCTTCCTGGCTGCTTGTAGCATTTTCTCCTTGATCTGGGGATTCTGGAATCTGGCTATAATATTCCTGGGAGTTTTCTTTTTGGGATCTTTTTCAGGAGGTGATCTGTGGATTCTTTCAACCTCTATTTTGCCCTCTGGATCTAAAACATCAGGGCAGTTTTCCTTGAGAATTTCTTGAAGGGTGATTTCTAGGTTCTTTCTTTGATTATGGCTTTCAGGTAGTCCAATAATTTTTAAACTGTCTCTCCTGAATCTATTTTCCAGGTCAGCGGTTTTTGCCATGAGATATTTCACATTGCCTTCTAATCTTTCATTTGTTTGGATCTGCTTAACAGCATCTTGATTTCTCATAAAGTCACTAGCTTCCATTTGCTCCAGTCTAACTCTGAAGGAATTAATCTCCTCAGTGAACTTTTGAGATTCTTTTTCCATCTGGCAAATTCGACTTTTTAAGGCATTCTTCTCCTCATTGCCCTTTTGGGCCTCCCTTGCCATTTGAGTTAGTCTATTTTTTAAGGTGTTGTTTTCTTCAGTCAGGCTGTTGACCCTCATTTCATACTTTTCCTGCATCCTTCTCATTTCTCTTTCCAATTTTTCCTCCACTTCTCTTATTTGATTTTTAAAGTCCTTCTTAAGGTCCTCTATGGCCTGCAACCCGCTCGTGTTTTCCCCTGGGGCTTTTGGAGCAGGACTTCTGACCTCACAGCCCTTTTCCTACTCTATGCCCCCAAAATAGGAGTCTAGGGTTGCATTTTTCTGTTTCCTTTGCCTTGGCATGTTGCCACTTAATTACTTGACTTTTGGGCTTATTTCCACACTGTGGCTTTAAGGCCAGATAGAGGAATTTTCGTCCTGAACGTGTGGGGAGCAACTTCCGTTTCTGGCAAGCTGTAAACCCACCCACGACTTCCACCCTAGATCACCATCCAGATCCAGGGAGGTTAAAGCAAGAGCGATTACCCCCCAAGACTGATCGCTCGATCTCCCTACAGTTCACAGGCCAGGAGCTGGAGCTGCCTCTGAAAACTACAAAATGGCGTGTCTCCTCAGAGGCTTCTAGCCCCCAGGGGAGGAAGCCGACGAATTCCCCAAATACTGGTCCCAAAGTCCATAGGACACTAACCTCTTACTTTGTTCTAGGCATGTCTATGTTGATAATTCTGGAGTCGCCACAGCTGCTGGTGTTCTGGGGTCTCTCCAGCTGGCTGCTGGCCCTTCTGCCCTGGGGCTAAAACCTCGGCTCACCGGGACCTGGGCTCGGCTTGGCTCTGCACGCTACCAGCTCCCAGAGTGCTGCATTGGTCCTTCCTGCAGGGCTGCTGGGCTGTCCTCAGCAGGAGGTTAGCTTATCTGTGTCTTTCTGTGGGTGCTGGGGCTCCAGAAGTTGTTCAGAGTCCCCTTTTACATAGTTTGGGGGCAATCTGGGGGCAGAGTGGCCGAACAATATGATTTTTAAGGTCCTTTGTACTCATGATATCTTATCCTGAAATCTTTTTATTTAAAATTTCTTAAATTTAAATACAAGAAGAAAATTGTAAGTAAAAGAATTGTCAAATACTACTGTAATAACTGCTTAATCATGTAACAAGGCTCAGAAAATTTGAGAGTTCCTATCATCTTAATATTTCATAGAACCATACAAAAGCAAGAAAGTATAATATTTTCTTTTATTTAGCAAATAGAATGGGTTAGGTTTGGCTTTAATCAAGCAAAATTGCCCCCAGGGCATTTAAGGAAAAAATTTGAAGGGGACAACAGACAAAAGATGGGAAAACTCTGCAAACATATTTTATGACTGATCACCATCAAGAACAATGGAGCCATCATATTTGGACTCTTAGCATCACAGTCCTCTCTGTGCTTGTGTGGAGGAGGAAAATGTTTCTGATGAGAGAACAAAGGTGAAGAAAATGGTTGAACTAGATCAAGTATGTACTTGGTGTAGGGTAATCTTGGAACTTTTTTAAATTTAAAAACAAACTGTCTCCATTAGTAACTACCAATCCAGCTGTCTATTTTCCCATCGATATGAAAATTTTTTTCAGAATAATCTGCACCAGTGGTGTCAAACTCAAATAGAAATGTGGCCACTAAATCATATGTAAAGTATTGACTTAGAGCCACCTATTAACCTAAACTGTGTTGTATTTGTTAAATATTTCCCAGTTACCTTTTTAATTTGGTTCTCTGTGGCATCTGTACCTCTGTATTAAGTGCATCTTTAATGAAAACATTAACAGGGAACAGGAAGGACTTCGCAAGAGTTATTCTGTGATAGAACAGTTTATTTTACAGTTGACTTAAAAGATGTAGAGGATACAAGGTCTCGTTGTCCTTATTGCTTTTTGACTTTTAAAGCATAAAACTTTTTTTAAAAATCTAGTGGCTTATACTTTTAGAAGTCATTTAAATCTATACAATTGAGTATAAGTGTTAGAACATATAAAATCTCAGTGTGTTTATGTTTTACTTTAAAAAAAAATTAACTTGATAGAGCTAGGCACTACCTCCAATAAAGTGTCTATATGTGCAAGTCATACTTTCTTTCATACATTGTTTCATAGTTAACCCATAGAAGGTCATCCATTAGTGTGTATGTATATATAATATATATATATATAATTTCTTAGGCGTAGGCCTTATATATATGACCCTTATGTTAGGTCCCCTCCTGATACCAAGTCATCTATGATAATTACAAGTTGAAGACTGTTATTATATATGTAATGTGCATCACTTAATCCCTGAATGAGAGACATATTATGCAGAATCATTTAGCCAAACTAAGTTTAACTTTGACTTAATATTTACAGTTTTTATTTAATTATTTGCTCCATGGAAAGGGAAAGATGTTTAAGATATGCTATGGGACAGGGATATAGCAGCCTCAAACTTAGCTTTCATATACTCTCACAGCACATGGATTTAGAGTCAGCAGACTGACATTTGAATCCTAACTCAGCCTTTTAATGGCTGTGCTATCTTGAACATATACCTTTACTTTGCTCAGCCCCAGTTTCTTTATCTGCAAAAAGAAGTTGGGCTGATAATTTATAATGACCCTTTTAGCTCTAAGTCAATTTATTCTAAGTGAATTGGGAACAAATTTAAACAGGAAGAAGCTAGTGACCTGGATTATCTTTGAGAAGTTGCCAGTCTCTTTTAATGACCTTAATTTTCTCGCCTCTAAATCAAGACCCATCTTTTGAAAACCAGTATTTTTGTGATAGTATATGACTATGAATTATAAAATGCTGTAACATTAAAAATTCCCCAGAAAATGGTTGAACCTAGAGTAAAGTAACATCCAAGCTAAAAATCTCATGGGGGCTGTTCATGTAGAAACAAAGTAGCTGTTGCCTGTCCCATTGTTATCCTTTTGATGTCTAGAACTTGAAGCAGGCCCTTAACATGTTGAGTCACCCCCCCTTTATATAAATCGTGGAAAGACATGGACAGGGTGGGTAGTCATGAATGGTGTGTGATCTTCATCATGGAAGGAATGCCCACGTTGAGATCATGGATCTATATGAGCTGAGTATTGTTACTGAGATTCCTCACTCTAGAGTTTCTCTAGTTGCCTCTTATCACTGTTTTTGGTTTACCAGATCTTCTCTTTAGTATGACCCACCCTTGTTAGTGAAATGGGCACCTCTCAGCTCCAAATATATGAAGCAACAGCTTTCATTGGTAGGGTAATGGAAAGAACCATGAACTTGGAGTCAAAAAGGACCTGAATTTGAATCCTGTCTCTGCTGTCCACTGCCTATGTTTACCTTGGGCAAGTCATCTCACCTTTCTGGGTCTTCATTTCTTCATCTGAATTAGGATATTGGTTTAGATGACTTGTAAGGGTCCCTTCTGTAGTCTTTTTATACCTACCAAGTTAAAAACATTATTCTTAATTGACTTTATATGTAATAAAGTTTAAGGTAGAGTAATAGTCCTAGGAGCTACTGACTTTGGAATGGGAGGACTTGGATTCAAATCATATTTGATAGTTAATCCCTAGAAGATCATAGGCAAGTCATTTAACCTTCCTCAGCCTCAGTTTCTGTATCTGTAAAATGAGGGACTTGGTCTAGATCAGGGCTTCTTAAACTTTTTCCACTTGTGACCCCTTTTGGACCTAGACATTTTTACATGACCCCAAGTATATAGGTATATAAAATAGGTATACAAATCAAACTTTACTGATAGGTCATAAAGAAATTTAAAAACAATTCTTTAGTATACATATAATTTTACCATTTATTAAAGATGAAGGTAAATTTGCATACTAATGAGATGGATGTGCTTGTTTATTTTTACATAAAGAATTAAATCATAGTGGAATATTTGATACTGCAGGATATAGAGCATCTTTAGCATTTTTCAGAGTTGATCAGTAAGTATTTTGATATTTTAATCGTCAATGCTGTGTCCAGAACCAAGGCTGCAGTGAAGTTGCGCAGTGCAGTATGGGCAAATACTGCCAGAAACACCTCAGATTCATTAAGTATTCAATTTTGAATTAATTTTTGGTTGCCATGTGTTGAGAAGGCTTTAACTGTTGCCAAATTTTTCGTGACCTCCACATTATGTTGACCCCATATGGGGTTGTTAACCACAGTGTAAGAAGTGCTAGTCTAGATAACTTCTGAGGTTCCTTACAGCTATGTGTAGATGATCCTTTGATCCCTTTCTTAATAGCTGTGACAAATACTTTTAAAAATAACCTCATTCAGAGTTTAAGCATTTATACACTCCCTAGACCCAGTTTTACATTGAATGTTAATAACTACCATTTTTAAAAAAACTTGCTATTTTAGTAGAGTCTTTTTAAAAAATTGATTATTGGGAAAGTGGATATTTTGTGTGTGTGTTTTAGGAGAATTATATATTTTTTCTTTTGTAAATAGTATTTTATTTTTCTAATTACATGAGAATATAAGTTATCAAGATTCATTTTTTACAAGATTTTGAGTTCCCAGTTTTTCTCCTTCCTTTTCGCCTCCCCAAGACATCAAGCAATCTCTTATAGCTTATACATGTGCAGTCATGTTAAGCATATTTTCACATTAGTCATAGTGTGAAAGAAGAATCAGAACAAAAGGAATTGTGTTTTTCTTTTCTTTTTTTTCCAAGTGCTTTATTAACTTCTGGTTTACATCATTCATTTCCGTCAGATTTTGAGTTATAATTTTTTCCCCATTTTCCCCCTACCCACCACCCCAGAATAGCAGTCCCACAGGATATCCCCTCATCCAATCTGCTCTCTCCCATCTCTTCTCCCATACCCCCTTCGACTTTACCATTAGGGCAAGGTAAATCTCTGTGCCCCAGTGCCTGCACATCTTATCTCCCAGTTACATGCAAAATAGTATTAATAATAGTATTTATATATATTTGAAACATTTAATTTTAAAACTTCAAATCCCAGATCCATTCCCTTCCTCCCTTGTCACCCACTCCCTCTGGGAATATAAGCAATTCAGTATGTGTTGTACATGTATAGCTATGCAAAACATTACCATAGCAGATATATTGTAAAAGACTGCTTATATTTCCCTCCCTCCCATCCCACCTCCCACCTGGTCCATTCCCTACTTTGATCCTGTCCCTCTTCAAAAGTGGGTGCCTCCTGCATAACAAAAAAAATTAACAAAAGGTCATGAACCCCTGGGTTAGATGTTTTCCTTTATTACAAGGGAGGATTTGATATGGTTGGATGTGGAGTGAAGAAGAAATGACTGGTATTTTTATAGCAGTCTTTATAGGCACAACGGACCATCTCAGAACCCACCCACCCCCATTCCAATCTATTAAAGAGCAAAGGTTGTCCTACCCAGACAATTTCAGCAGAGAAAATGGCCACCTTGGTGGAAAAAGTCTCAAGTTTTAGAAGAAATTCTTGTGTTTTTCAAACAACGTTAGACCAAAGTTGCCAGAAGAGAAATGCAATTGAGGCCAGATAGAAAAGGTGACAGGGTGGAATGGCTTTGATATCAAACTCTTCCTCCAAGAAAAACTACTTCCCACACTTGTTATCCAAGCTGATGGAAAAGGAAAAACATTGTCTGATGAGGTTAATGTACACGTGCAGGCAGTTCTGAAGACAGAAGCTTCTGTGGAGTAGCTGATTTAAGAGCCTGGATTTCTTTAATCCACTTTTCATCAGTGCCCATTTGTTTTTGTTAAAAGGATGTTCAAACCCCCAAATTGTAATTTAAATAAACATCTCTCCAAAGGACTAGTGCTTTCATGAAAGTTTTGAGTTACAAAATAACTCTTTTCTTCGCTCTCTCTTTTTTTTTTTTCATAAATACTATACAGGCAAGAACTCCAGCTGGCAGTACCTTGTTTTAAAGCTTAATCCACCAGCAATTCCAGGAATTAATAGTGTATTGATATCATGTGCCAGTAGTAGCATAAAATTACCTATAAATATTTAATATTCTGTAGTGCTTTGGGAACACATATTATAAATGATAAATAAATAATATAAAAATTTTGTTTCCCAGCTTTCTGCTTTCCTTGTAATCTTGATTGCATTGTTTTTGTTTGTGCAAAAACTTTTAAATTTAATTTTAATAAAAATATGTTATACTTCATAATGTTCTCTATGTCTTGTTTCATAAATTATTCCCTTCTTCATAGATTTCACAGGGAAACTCTTCCTTGCTCTCCTGGTTTGCTTAAAGTATCAGCCCTTGTCTAAATCATATGCTCATTTTGATCTTTATCTTGGTCTATGTTTAGTTTACTGCCATGCTATTTTCCAGTTTTTCCAGCAGCTTTTGTCAGATAGTGAGTTCTTATTCCAAAAGCTGGAGTTTTGGTGTTTATCAAACAGTAGCTTACTATAGTCATTTACTACTATGTTTTGTGTACCTAATCTATTACACTGATCTACCAGTCTTATTTCTTAGCCAGTACCAAATAGTTTTAATGATTGCTGCTTTATAATACAGTTTTAGATCTGGTATGGGTATGCCACCTTCCTTTGCATTTTTTTCCCTATTAATTCCCTTGATAATCTTGATCGTTTTGTTCTTCCAGATGAATTTTGTTTTTACTTTTTCTACCTCTATAAAATACTTTTTTGGTAGTTTGATTGCTATGGTACTGAATATTATATTAACTTGGTGTATCCATGAAAAATTGATTTTTCCAGTTGCTTAGATTTGATTTTATTTGTGTGAAAACTGTTTTGTAATTGTGTTCGTATAGTTTCTGGGTTTGTCTTGGTAGGTAGACTTTCAAATATTTTATATTGTCTATAGTTATTTTAAGTGGAATTTCTCTCTGTCTCTTGCTGCTGGGCTTTGTTGGTAATATATAGAAATGCTGATGATTTATTTGAGTTTATTTTATATTCTGCAACTTGCTAAAGTTATTATTTCAAACAGTGTTTTAGTTTATTCTCTAGTTATAGTATCATATCATCTGTAAAGAGTGATAGTTTTGTTTCCTCATTGGCCTAATTCCTTCAATTTCTTTTTCTTCTTACTGCTAAAGCTAACATTTCTATTACAGCATTGAATAATACAGGTTATCATGGGCATGATTGCTTCACTCCTGATCTTACTGGGAAGGTGTCTAATTTGTCCCCATTATAGATAATGCTTGTTGATTTTAGATAGATACTACTTAATATTTTAAGGAAAGCTTCCTTTATTCCTATGCTCTCTAAGGTTTTTAATAGTAATGGGTGTTGTATTTTGTCAAAAGCTTTTTCTGTGTCTTTGGAGATAATCATATGATTTCTGTTGGTTTTGTTATTGATATGGCCAGATATGCTGATGGTTTTCCTAATATTGAAGCAGCCCTGCATTTGTGATATTAAATCTCACCTGGTCATAGTGTATTAAATACTTCATGATAAATTGCTATAATCTCTACTAATATTTTATTTAAAGTTCTTGCATCAACAATCATAAGGGAAAAAATTGGTCTGTAAATTTTTTTTTCTCTGTTTTGGCTCTTCCTGGTTTAGGTTTCAGCACTGTATTTAAAAGGAGTTTGATATAGTACTCCTCTTTTGCTTATTTTTCCAAAAGGTTTATATAGTATTGGAATCAATTATTCTTTAAGTGTTTGGTAGAATGTACTTGTAAATCCATTTGACCCTGGAGATTTTTTTCTTAGTTCATTGCTGACTTGTTCAATTTCTTTTTCTAAAATAGATTATTTAAATATTTTATTTCCTCTTCTGTTGATCTTAGCAATTTATATTTTTGTAAATATTCATCCATTTCACCTAGATTGTTAGATTTATTGGCATTCAGTTGGGCAAAATAGCTCTTGATTATTGCTTTAGTTTCTTCTTCATTGGTGGTGAATTGACCCTTTTTATTTTTGATAGTAGTAATTTGATTTTCCTCTTTGTTTTAAAAAATCTAAGCAAAGGTTTATCTATTTTATTGTTGGCCTTCCCCTGCTTCCCCAAAACAAAACAAAACACCAGCTCTTAGTTTTATTTATTAGTTCAGTAGTTTTCTTACTTTCAGTTTTATTAATCTTTGATTTTTCAGCATTTCTAATATGGTGTTTAATTGGAGGTTTTTAATTTGTTCTTCTAGCTTTTTTTAGTTGCATACCCAACTTGTTAATCTGCTCTTTTCTTTATTTTATTCATGTAAGCATTTAGAGATATAAAATTTACCCTAAATACTTTGGCTGCATCTCATAAATTTTGGTATGTTGTCTCATTATTGTCATTCTCTTTAAAATTATTGATTGTGTCAATGATTTGTTTGACCCACTCATTCTTTTTTTTTTTTTTTGGCAGTCAGTTGGGGTTAAGAGACTTGTCCAAGGTCACATGGATAGTTTTTGTGTTACGTATCTGAGGCCATATTTGAACTCAGGTCCTCCTAATTTCAGGGCCAGTGCTCTATTCATTGTGCCACCTAGCTGCCCCCATGACCCACTCATTCTTTAGGATTAGATTATTTAATTTCCAATTAACTTTTAATCTATTTTTCCATGGCCCTTTATTACATGTAATTTTTGTTGTATCATGATCTGAAAATTACTGCCTTTCTGTATTGAGTTGTGAGGTTTTTATGCCCTAATACATGGTCAGTTTCTGTGTAGGTACCATGTACTACTGAGAAAAAGGTATATTGCTTTTTATCATTCAGTTTTCTCTAGAATCTGTCATATCTAACTTTTCTAAAATTCTGTTCACCTATTTACCTTTCTTATTTTGTAGTTAGATTTATCTAGTTCTGAAAGGGGGAGATTGAGTTCCCTCCAGTATTGTTTTGCTTTCTGTTTCTTCCTGTAACTCATTTAACTTGTCCTATACCACTTGGTGTATATATGTTTAATATTAATATTACTTTGTTGTCTATGGTGCCTTTTAGCAAGATGTAGTTTCCTTCCTTATCTCTTTTCATTAGATTTAATTTTGCTTTTGCTTTGTCTGAGATCAGGATTGCTCCCCTTGTATTTTTTTTAACTTCAACTGAAGAAATATATTCTGCTCCAGCCTTTTACCTTTACTCTGTGTGTCTCTATGCTTCATATATGTTTCTGGTAAACAACATAATGTAGGAGTCTGTTTTTTAATCCACTCTTCTATCTGCTTCCATTTCCCCCCTATTTATACTTTTCTCTCTCCTTTCACCCTGTTCCTCCTCACGAGGGTTTTGCTTCTGACTACTGCCTCCCTCTATCAGCCCTCCCTTTTATTAGCACTCCTCCCCCACTTTTCCCTTTCCCTTTCCCCCCCTGCTTTCCTATGGGGCTAGTTAAATTTCTATACCCAACTGAGTGAGCGTTATTTCCTCTTTGAGCCAAATCCATTGAGAGTAAGGTTCAAACAATGCTCAGCCTTACCCTTCTTTCCTTCTACTGTTATAGGTCTTTCATGCCTTTTCATGTGATATAATTTATCCCATTCTGCCTCCCCTTTCCTCTTTTTCCAGTATTATCCTTTTTTTCTACCCCTTAACTTTTTTATGTCATATCAAAGTTATCTTATACCCATATCCTCTGTCTATGTATGTATATACTTCTTCTAGTTGTCCTAGTAAAGAGGTATAGTTCTCAAGAGTTACAAGTATCTTCTTCCCATGTAGGAATGTAAATGTAAATAATTTAACCTTATTGATTTTGGTCTTTTCATCAGGAAAGTTTGAAAGTCTCCTATTTCACTGAATATCCATATTTTCCCCTGAAAGATTATGTTCAATTTTTCTGGATAGTTGATTCTTGGTTTTAATCCAAGCTCCTTTGCCTTATAGAATATCATATTCCAAGCCCTCCAGTCCTTTAATGTAGATGCTCCTAAGTCCTGTGTAATCCTAACTGTGGCTCTTGTTTTTTTCTGGCTGCAAAGACCTGATATTTCTGGAATTTGGCTACAATATTCCTTGGAATTTTCATCTTGGGATCTCTTTCAGGAAGTGATAGGTGGATACTTTCAATGACAAATTTTACTTTCAGGTTCCAGGATATCAGGGCAATTTTCCTTGATAATTTCTTGAAATATGCTGTCTGGGCTCTTTTTTCATGAATTCTAGGTAGTCTAATACTTAAATTATCTCTCCTGGATCTATTTTCCAGGTCAATATTTTTCCAATGAGGTATTTTACATTTTATTCTCTTTTTTCATTCTTTTGATTTTGACTGATTCTTGATGTCTCATAGAATCATTAGCTTCCACTTGTCCAGTTCTAATTTTTAAGGAATTATTTTCTTTGGTAAACTTTTCTACCTCCTTTTTGACAATTCTGCTTTATAAGGACTTGTTTTCTTCAGTGGATCCCCCCCCAATATCCTTCAATTTTTTTGTTTTCCTTTTCCAAGCTATTGATTCTCTCTTGCATAACTCTCATTTTTTCCCCCAACTTTTCTTCCACCTTTCTTATTTGCCTTTTAAAATTCTTTTTGAGCTCTTCCAGGAGGACTTTTGTGCTTGAGACCAATTCATATTCCCCTTTGAGACTTCACATGTAGACATTTTTGACCCTGTTGTCCTCTTCTGAGTTTGTGTTTTGATCTTTCCTGTTGCCATAGTAACTTTCTGTGATTAGGACTCTTTTCTGGTTTTTTTGCTCATTTTCTCATGTATTTTCATGACTTTCAAAAGTTGAGCTGTGCTTCTAGGGTACTGTCAGCAGAGTCCCAAACTTCTTGTGCTGGGGACAAGGGGCCTGGTCACTGACTTTCTGCGCTGGGGCCTCCAGCTGCTGGTCACTTGTCCACTACACTGTGGTGGCCCAGCCTAGTTGCACCTGTTGTGCCCTGTGTTCTTGAGCTGGCAGTTTGCCTTCTGCCTAGGGCTAGAGGCCTCACAGCTGGCCTGCTGTGCCACTAGCCTATTGAACTAGGACCACAGGGCGTTGTTTGCTGATTTGTGCTGCGGCTAAGAGCCTCCCACTGATTTTCCTGGCACCACCTGTGTTCCCCTTTTGTCTGAGACACAAGACCTTTCCTGAAGTCCTTCTAAGTTATCTTAAGTAAGAACATTTTCTCTCCTTTTGTGGGTTCTATTGCTCCAGACTCTTTAGAGACTGATTTAGCATTGCTTTTGAGGGAAGCTAGGGGGAGCTCAGGCAACTTCCTGGCTTTTCTCTGTTATCTTTGAAAGTGGATATTTTCATTTTGATTAGTTTTGTTATGATTCCATTTTGTGGTTCATTATGGTAATATTATTATTGAAATTAATTTTGAGGAATACCAATTGCAATACATGGGTTTTGGTCACTTTCTGAAGACTTTAGGTCTTGCTTTATTTTATTTTAAAGTTGTAGAATTAATTTGTAGATAGAATATCCTGACTTAATGAAAATAGAAATGTTCATTTCAATTGATCACAATGGAAATTAAAATACATTTGTTTTATTAATAAATTTCAAGAGGATTAATTTCCATAGAAGCCATCATCTTGATTTATATATACTTTCTTAGATATATATTCATTCTACATAATTTTATTTATTGTGAGGGTGGAAAGTTATTTTCAGTTAAAGCAATTTTTTCATGTAGGAAAACTTTAAACAGGTGAGCTTTTAAAATCTGAACTTTTCCAGGTTCTAAGCCAAGATTCACTCCTTTTTCTGTTCCTTACACCCCACTCCCTTAAAAAAAACAACAACACATGTTTTTAAATACAAGTGCAGCATTAAAATATCAGTGCTGAAACTTACAGAAGTTAAAGGTGTTGATTCTAGTCTATTAGATTATAGATACCAAAAAAATAGGCAAGCTTGTTAATGTATAGTTGTATGAATATATATAGAACAACTGCTTTAGTTGTTAAATTCCTCCCAACCATTGAAAACTATAACAATTGAAAAAAACTATAGTGGAAAAGCATGGTGAATAATAAACTGGATGCTATTTTCCTCTCTCCTATAATTGGAGATGAAAAAAGGAAATGCTTCTTTCGTATAACTCGGAATTCTGTACAGAATACAAAAATTCATTGGAATTGTAGAAAAACTCATAAAAAGCATTGTGAAATGCCTGTTTTAATTACTTAGTGCTTAATGTAGTATGAAACATGATCATGCAGTATATTTTATTTCTCTTTAACCCGAAGGAGTAAATACTTTTTGACCCCTGTTTTTCCAAATGAGGAAACTTAAAGAATCTGTCATTTTCTTTCTGTCACCTAAGAAGAAATATAAATTAGTTGCCAAGTTTAAATTTTAGAACTTCTTAGATGTGTACTCTGTTCCTAAACTCAATCCATTGTACACATTCTCTGTTTGCTCAGTATTAGTATCAATATCTTCTCAAGGATGAAAGTGTTTAGTAATTGTGTCCATATAATCACATGCCCTTTGGGAAAATTAAACTCCCCAGTATGTGATTACTAAACTCAGCTTTAAGTGAGAGCAGGAGTGGAAATGGAATACCAGACTCCTGGGGACCCCATTAGATCCTGGCCAATGTTAGGTTATAGTTTTGGCATTTTTGAGAGCAGTATGGTTTCTGGGAATAAGACAAAAGTGTTGCTGTTGTACTGTACCTTGGTCATCTTCATTTCCAAAAATCTTTTCCCTACCTAAAGAACCATCCCATGTAACAAGAATAGGAAAGGAAAGGGTTGATAGTTGGAGTTTGAAAGATAGTCTAGCAAAACCAATCAATACACACTAATGTCTGATGTTGAGTAACTGTAAAGCCACATAGGAGCAGCTTCTCAGAGGACTGCTGCTGTAAACAGCTTTCGAGGTTCTGATTGCATAGCATAGCAAACTATATTTATTCAATAACAAATCAGTGCAAAACATTTACAGAAAATCAAGGTACAGCATTCAGAATGTTATAACTTATCACAGAAAATCAAACTACAGCATTCACCATGTCATAAATCAACAACTTATCACTAAAATGGCCACATAGTTTTCACCAAAGTGGTCACGCAGTTTTCAACAAAGTACTTTCTTTAGTCAATCACAAAGAAGGCAAGCCTCCTTAATCCAATCACTTAGTAACTCAGTCACCCTCCTTAAGGGACACAAAGTACAGTAGTCAAGGTTCTCCACCCATGGGTGCAATTAAGTTACAATATCATCATCAGTCACTACTCCACTACTCCTAACCCTCTTAAGGGGTAGTGGAAAATGCACAGGCCATCCACCCCTCAGTCACAAGTAGTTACAATTTAAACAGTCACTACTCAGTACTCTCTTAAGGGGTAGTGGAAAATACACAGGCCATCCACCCCTAGGTCACAAGTAAGTTACAATTTTATCAGTCACTACTCAGTATCCATGGAGAGGTTTTTCATCTTGAGTCGAGGCAGGTAGTTTATATCTGAATCCGCCAAACTGGCAACTGGGTTCAAAGGCAGACAGCTCCCAGCTCCTTGTCCAGCTCTCCATGCAGTTCCTGCTTCACATTGAAGCTTACAATGTACAGTCCATCTTAGATGCTTCACAGTCTCTGTTCCTGGGAAAAGAAAACTTAACAGAGCCACAGACAAATTACCAACACCACAGTCATGCTTCCTCTGGTAGTTCCTTGGATGTCCTCAGCAGCTCCAGCTGGCCCTTGGAAGTCTTCAGCAGCTGCATTCTCAAAATCAAAAATCACTTTCTCCACGGAAGTTCCAGTCCAGCAGCAACAGTCCAACCTTCAGATGCTCACTGAGAGAAATTCTCTCTCTCTCTCTGGCAGCAGCTGCTCTGCCTCTAGAAGCTTGTCCCAAGAAGTTCTGACTGTCCAGCTTGTGCTCTTCCTTAAATACTGTATAGCTCCTCCCTGTTCAACCTATTCCTGTTATGTCAGCAACAGGGGATCATACCTTCTGTTTACGGAGGCTCAGTTTGGAACTAGGTGCTAAGTACCTCTCAGCTTTCCAATACAAAGGGATCTTCAAATTTCATCACTATTACAGTAACAAATTTTAGGAAGGATGTTGATATGATGGAAAGTGTTGTAGTAGTGGTTGTCCTTTGTTCTGGAAGAAGAGCAAAATGACATCTCTATGTTGGAGTCAAGATACTATGTGTCCCGCTGTGATTGATCAAGCTAAGAACTTGGAAGGCTCTACCACAGCTCAGGCACATTTGATAACCTTAACATTTGGAGTGGGGATGTCTCTAAATTTGCATATCTCACATTTCCTTTTCTGCTCTCATGGAGCACAGTGTTTTCTTTGATGCAGACAGGTCATGCTGAGAGGCCCTTTGCCAGTGCCTCCCATATCATGTAGTTGATTCCAAAATTCTTCAGAGAGACATTGTGAGTGTCCTTGTATCATCCTTTTGACCTCCCTGTGATTTTTTCTGTTATGTGAATTCTTTGTAAAATAGGTTTAGGCAAACATGTTTGGCATTACAACAATGAGGACAAAGCTTGGTATTCCAGACATTTTGAACAAGGACCTCAGTGTCCCATACCTTGTCCTACCAGGTGATCTTCAGAATCTTCTTAAGACAATTCAGATGGAAGTGATTCAGTTTCCTGGCATGGCACTGGTAGACTGTCCAGGTTTTACAGTGAGGTCAGCACAACTTTGTTGACCTTCAGACCTTCAGTTTCTCTCTCACACTTTCCTTCCTTTGGATCATCCCCAAAACTGAGCTAGCTTTGGCAGTGCTATGAATCCATCTATGAATCTATCCCTGGAAAGTATATTAGCAAGGTAAGTTAACTTATACACAGCATTCACTATTTCTCCCTTTGCTGTAATCAATGGTTTCACATATGGATGGCGTGGTGCTAACTGGTAGAGAACCTTTGTTTTCTTAGTGTTAGTTTTTAGGCCAAAATTAATACAAGCAGCAGAGGATCAATCCATACTTTGTTGCCTCTCAGCCTCAGGCTACATTGAGTGCAAAATCATCTGCAGACAAAAAAATTAATGCGCCAACTCTCCTTCCACATTAGTCTAGATGCCATTTTCTTCCTTGTTGAAGGTATCTGACAACATTGCTGAAAACGTTATGTTAAAAAGCATGGGAGCAAGCACAAAGCTCTGTTTCACTCCATTGGTGACTGGGAAAGTGTGAGAGCATTATCCAGAACCCTTGCAAGTATATCATCATGAAACTGATAGACAATAATGATGAACTTCTCTGGGCAACCAAATTTTGCCATAATTTTCCATAAGCCCTCACAACTAACAGTTATCAAAGGCCTTGGTCAAATCAATGAATGTTGTGTACAGACCTCTGTTCTGCTGCTGGCAATTGTAGGACAGAAATCACTATATCAACCATTCCTTGGCTCTTTCTGAAGCCACACTGGGTCTCAGTTGGATGTCCCTCTTCCAGGTGAAGGATCATCCTATTAAAGAGCACTCTGGCAAGAATCTTGCCAGAAATGACTAAGAGAGAGAGCCCCTGTGATTGTCATAGGACAGTCTATTCCCCTTAAATTTATATAGAAAGGGACAGTGGAGGCATCCTTGAAATCCTGGGGTATAACCTCTTCTTTCCATATAACCTGGAAAATTTTAGTCAGCTTTTGTATGAGCAGTGGACTCTCTACCTTGTAAATCTCAACTGAAATAGAATCATTACCAGGTGCTTTGCCACAGGAGAGGAACCTGATGGCATTCAGAATCTCTTCTTCAGTTGAAAATTTGTCTAGAGAAGGATTAACTTCAACCAGAGGCACACAGTCAGTGCCAGCATTGATTGATGACTGTTGAGAACGTATGGAAGTGTTCAGCCCATCTCTGCAGGATCATGTCCTTATCACTAATCAATGTGGTTCTATCAACCCTGTGTAGTTGAGATGTACCATAGGTCTTTGGCCCATAAATAGCATCCTAAAAGTGCTTTAGATTGTTACTATCAGCATAAAACTGAATTTCATCTGCCTTCTCACTGAACCAAGAATTCTGCATCTCTCTAAGTTTTGGCTTATGCTTTACTTTTGATGACATTAAAGGATGCTTTCTTAGAAATGGGTGAACTATCCTGCTGGTAAACCCTGTGGAGCTCTTGTTTTTCATTTAGCATCTTCTGAATTTCCTTATTATTTTTGTCAGACTAGTCTTGATGTTTGCACGTGTTCTAGCCTAGGTGAATAAATGCAATGCTGTATACCAGATCTCTAAAAGCTGCCTACTCCTTTTCTGCTACATGGTTACTATATGTTGACTCACCTTTTCCTCCAAGTTAGCAACAGAACTGTTCCCACTGGGAGAAAGTGCTCTAATCTGTTGACATTAAGGAAAATGTTGTAACCAGGATCTTGATCAGCTCTTAAGTTTATGCTATATGAACTAAGGATATTTATCCTGGAGAAGAGTAAGTAGGGATAGGTAGGGCACAGTAACTATCTTCAAGTATTTAAAAGGCCCTCTTGTGGAAGAACGATTAGACTTGGTCTGCTTAGCCCCAGAGGGCAGAATAGTGCTATGGGTAGGGCGTTAAAGGAGAGAGATTTAGACTTCCTATTAGGACTTTCCTTATGTGGGATTAGCTAATTCCCTATTATTGGGGGGGGGGGGTCTTTAAGAAAAGATTTGATCACTTGCTGGGTTCGTTGTAAAGGGAATTATTTTTTCAAATATGGGTTGGACTAGATGGCCAATAAGGCCCATTCTAAGTCTGAAATTCTGTGAAGCTGCATTTGAAAAACTTTCCTGCCTTCTTTTCTATTCCTGAGTAAAGACACAGAATTTCAATAAAATTTCTGGGCAGAATGAAAGACAAATAGGATGGGTATAGAAGTATTGGAGTTGGATCTTTTATACAGAAGAAATAGGACGTGGTTTTCTTGGACACAGCTCAGGCATTATTGTGGCAATTTGACATAATAGAAAGAACATATATAGAGGTTATCTTGGCGTATAGTAAATTTTTGTTCTGTCATTTGTCAACCTTGTTCATTATTTAGCCTTGTTGGGTCTTAATTGCGGCCAAAATGAAGGTTTTTAGATTAGAGACCTGAGATTAGAGAGACCTTAGATTAGAGACTCTATCAGTTTTGGAATTCCATTGTTCTATGTCTTTCAGTACCATTTTAGGAAATCCTTCCTGTATCCCTCTCTAAAACCATTAGAGATTTCCATTTGACCATTTGGAGACCTTTGAATAACTACATTGGTTGTAGCCTAGATTTGTAATTGTGATAGAATCCTAGGATTACTGATCTAGAGCTGGTAGGGACTTCTGAGGCCATTTAGTTCAACTCCCTCATTTTCCAGATGAGAAAACTGAGGCCCATGGAAGTTAAGTGACTTCCTACAATTATACAGGTATTGTGTAATTGTAATTACACAGGTATACTAGTATTCAACAACAAAAATTTAATACTAGTTAGTCTGGCTAATATTCATTGTGAATTTTAAAAAATTTCCTCCTTCCATTAAGTATAAATCTGTAAAGCTAATCTAAAAAACTCATGTCAGATTATTTTCATACCTCGAGTAGGTATCTTCTGCGGTGGTTTTCATTTACTCATCTACTTAGGTTATTGTGTAACATGACCTAAATAATGTTGGACATTAAAATTGTTGGCTATTAAGCATAAACTCATTATTGTATTGGGAGCTTTAATAGGCTTTTGCTTTAAAGTGAAAACATAACATTTTGGTGTCTTCAGGCTCTATAACAGCTTGTCTCATTTCCCGATGATCAATCTTGCATGTAATTGGAATGTACACTGAGATTTGGTCCTCTCTTCCTGGTATGCCAAAATATAAAGCAGATTTGAAATAGGCTCAAATAGATTTTAGTCCTGTTTCCTTAACCTTCCTGTGTTATCTGTAGCCACTAATCAAAATACCTCATGTTAAAGATCTTGATAATATTATATTTGTTTAAAATTCTAGTGGTTCTTGATTTCTTTAACTCCAACCCTTTTTTTCCACCTTTCCACCCTTAGTATTGTAATTAGGAGGACAGATATTTTGAAACTTTAATAAGATCACATACTGTTTTATAGATAGCTTTAATATAAAGGTTCCGTTTGTTTTCTGAGTATTAGAAATTATGGTTTGGGGGTGGGAAGAATTCTTAACTATTGTAGACAAGAATTGAAAACCAACTGACTAGAATTAGTAAAAATGAGAGACTTTCAGCCTGTAGTCAAGTGAAAAGTATTTTCTGTATTTATAAATATTATGCACTAATGGTGCTGTCTATCTGGTTTTATTGCCAATTATTTTTCAGAGAAATAGTCAACAGCACTATTACTACATCATGTATTATATCTAATGTTTTTCCATCTGCTGTGCATTTGGCTACTAGATTGGTTATTCCCTTTGGCTGACATAATTTGGAAATCTGTCCTTTAACATTCCACCCTTGTGACTTTCTTGAGGGAAAAAAAGAGCAAGCAGAGAATACCAGAGATCGAAAAGGCAAGGAAATCAGCAGAGTAGAAGGAGGTGATTTGAGAATTTGACCCTTTCCTTTCCCCTTCTAAATGGAATTTGCTTGATCTTAAGAAGGTGTTGTAACATACACAGCTCTTGATTTCAGACTAGAAATATTACAACGTAAACCATAACATTTTAGAGCAGGAGGAAGTGAGACAGTCTAACTTCATCCCAGCATGTTAGACCATAAAGGAAACCTAAACCCAGAAAGGTAGTAGTGATAATTGTGCACTTCATCAGTAAAAATTTTTGAGCACTCTCAGTATCTTTTTACTTACTTTTAAAGTGAATACCTATACTACAGTATTATAATTATGCATATTATAGAACACAAAGATAGAAATTTAAAGGATACAATAAAAATTAAATAATATTTGATTATTTAGAGTTAATAAGAAGACATTGTAGTTTTTTAAGTAAGGAGTTAGCTTGGTTTGACTTTTTACTTGAGAAATACCAATTTGACAGTGCTATTGAGGATGGATTAGAATTGGAAGAGACTTGTGAATGAAGTTTTAGAGGTAGCTGTAACATTTGGTAACGGATTAGATTTGTGGGATAAAGGGAGGATGTGGAATTGGCCATCACACCAAAATTATGAATCTATCTGAATGGAAGGATGGTGGAATCATCAGTAGAAATGAGAAAAGTAAGAAGGGTGTATTTGGGGGGAAATAAAAGGTAAATAAAGTTTAGATTGCAGTCTAGCCATGCCTTCTCATCTGATTATTTTGTCCCGCCAAAAATGAAAGAGGAGAGGCTGGGTTCTTACCTGTCACACTTACCTGGTGTTCTGCAAAGCTGTAAAGTGATAGGGGTGAAGGGAACACGGAGACTTTCACCCATACGTCTGCTAGTGCAAATGCCCTGGTTGTGGTTTGGTTATAACTGTTCTGAAGGGCCTCTGCCTGGAACATAAAGGGAGAGATAACATAGAGAGAAGGGCTTGTGGAAGCAATGTTGAGTGAAGTGGGGGGAGGTTGTATTGGAGTCAGGCTCTGTGATTGGCTATCATGTGGTGGGCTTATGTGAGTTATCTGCCCACTCCAGTTATCCCTTGGAGGGTTGTGCTATAACCCACTGAAGATGTAGAGTGACCGTTTCCTTCCACTGCAGCAAACATGGAACTAAACAGTTGCCATATTAACTGTCTTGGTCATTTGTGAACTACTTTGAACAGATAAGAGATCATATCTTGTATACACAGATCATATCTAGTATACTTAAATAATCCATTGCTTTTGTAACTATTTCTTCCTTCTGTATAAATTATAGCCCAACCATATCTTTTCATTCTCTGTAGTCCTTATCCATAGCTCTATTATTTTAAGAATAATAATAATAATGGCTCATTTTTATATAGTGCCTTAAGATTTGCAAAAAGCATTTTATAATATTTTACATGTGACATAAGATACCTGAGCTTCAGGGTAATGAAGTGACTAGTCCCATGGTCACACAACTAGTAAATGTCAGAGTCAGAACTTCAACTTAGATTTCTCTTGACTCCAGGTCTAGCACTCTTTCCACTATATCATGCTCCCTCTATAGTATTTTCTCAGATAGATGTTCTAATTTAATGAACTAATCCATTCAATTGTGAGAATCCATTAGAGATTTTAAAAATCCTTTTAATTTTCTCTATGTGAATTATGTATCAGCTATTCTTAGTAGCCCTGTGCTATAATGGTTGATATGGGAGCTTTTGAGTGGTGCCTGGGAGGCCAGCTGAACTACTGTGTCTGACTCTTCATGGCCCCATTTTGGGTGTTTTCCTGGCAAAGATACTGGAATAGTTTGCCATTTCCTTCTCTAGCTTATTTTATAGATGAAGAACTGAGGCAAATAGGGTTAAGTGATTTGCCGAAGGTCACACAGCTAGTAAGTATCTGGGGCCGGATTTGAACTCAGGAAGATGATTTTTTCTGATTCCAAGTCCAGTGCTCTATCCCCTATGCCAGTTGGCCCTTGTGTAGGTATTGTTTGTATTTTGTATATGGAGCATTTATGTTCAGTTTCTTGAGTAAAATTGCTGGTTCTAATCTCTGGCATGTATTCATAAGGAACAAGTTCAGAGTTGTGCATCCTATGGGTTCTAAAATATTGTCTTTTATTTTTGACAATTTTGTATATTGCTTTAGTGAACTTTTAAGCTAATCTTGAATTTAATGCTGGTATCATAAGATTTGTAAATAGGATATTTGTGATACAGATATGAAATTTCCTATTAGCAGCTACTTCAACCTGAAAATTAATTTATTTCTTTCCATAACTAGAATGTTCAGAGAATCTGTGATTCCATTAAAGAAACATTCTTGATAGCATTGGTTTGGTTATTTTTGCCAAATTAGCTCAACTTGAAATTAAGAATTAATAATTCTAAATGGAATTATTATAATTGTCGTAATTATTAACAGATAAGGGGAAATTTCTGATTTAAAATTTTGTAGGTGGGGGGTGGGGGTGGTACCTGGACCTGTAGTTTCTTTGATTTAAGAAACTTCTTCCACCAATTCAGAGCCTCATGTAATCTATAGCAGTGCCTGGGGACACTGAGAGGTACTAATGACCTGCCCAGAGTCATATAGCTAATGTGAGTGAGAGGAACTTTGTTCATTTCATAGTACAAAAGTAGAACTCAGTAGTATGTGGGTTTTAATCCTAGCATATATACTGACTTTGTAGCAATTTATTTAATCTATCTGGGTATCAGATTTCTCATCTCTAAAGTTCCGGTGTTGGACTAGGTTAATATTGAAGTTCATAAATTCCTGTTGTGTATGCTAAACTCTGCTAGGTGGGGGATACAAACACAGAAGTGAACATTCCTATCCTCAATGTACTATTTTCCCTGCTCTCTCAAGGGGAAAGATCAAGCAGTTGCTCTAGCACCATAGTGCTACTCGATGCCTTCAGGCTTGAAGGTTTATGAGAAGCAAATAGCTAAAGAAACTTTCATTTACTTTTGCCTCCCAGCCAGACCTACCGACCACTGCCAGCTGACATGTAGGGTTGACTCCTCACTGCTACCAGTGAGAGTACTTAGAATAATTTCCTGTTACCCAAAGAAAGCGGAAGGGAAATATAGTTTGGTTTGGGGTAGAGGACAGAATGATATATAATATCTTCTGTCCAACTAGTATTCTGATTTAATTCTTTAGTTCTATTTCCATAGTAAATGGAAATGGAACTTGTATAAATCTAACACAGCAAGAAAATTCCGTCTTAAGATGCAAGATAAAAAAAAACATTAAAATTAAGATAAAATGGAATAACGTACCTATTTATGGAAGAGAAATTTGGATCTCTTAAACAAGTGAGAGAAAATATTTGGGGATGATATAGAAAACTTTGTTTAGAATTTTTATACAAACAAAAAAGTAAAGTTTATAAATTAACATTGGGGGGGGGGCGGCTAGGTGGCGCAGTGAGTAGAGCGTCGGCCCTGGAGTCAGAAGGACCTGAGTACAGATCCGGCCTCAGACACTTAACCCACACAAACAAAAAGCTAGCCGTGTAACCTTGGGCAAGTTACTTAACCCCAATTGCCCTAAAGGGGCGGCTAGGTGGCGCAGTGAGTAAGAGCACTGGCCTCGGAGTTGGGATGACCCAAGATCAAATCCAGCCTCAGAAAATGAGCACCCACACATAAATAATGACTAGCCGTGTAACCTTGAGCAAGTTTCTTAACCCCAATTGCTTATTTAAAAAAAAATTAACATTGGGGAAATTGTGGCAGATATGTTATGAAAAACTTGACATTTATGTGTATAAGGAACTGATTCACTTCAAGATTAACGTCCACCCCCAGCTGGTAAGTGATCAAGAGGCAATTTATTAAATTAAAAAAAAAAAGATTACAAATACTTGAAAAAATGTTCGACCTCTCTTTAAAAAATAGCATCTTAAAGCCCTCTGAGGTTCCAGTAGAAACACTACTGACTCTGTAGTAGAGGACCTAGGTTCAAATCTCATTTCTAATACTTTTTACCTTTGTTACCTGGGTGCAGTTTGTTCACCCCTGAGCCTGGGTTTTCTCCTCTGTAAAATGAGAGGGTTGGATAAGATGACCACTTACTGGAATCCTTTTGGAGATCAGTCTGATAGAATACTAATCTAAAAGATATCACATTCTTTGGACTTAGTACTGCCATTAGAATTATTATAGAATAATGGGAAAAAGTCTCTAAAAGCATATTTAAAGGACAGTTGCTTGTAGTAGTGAAAAATTATAAACAACCTAAATATCTAAGCTTAGAGGTGGCTAAAAAAAAACTGTAGTATATCAATATAATGGAATATGATATAATTATAAATATGAAAAATTCTGAAGTAAAAAGATAACCAAAAGAAAAGTATAGTTGTAAGGAGAATGGGAGAGTACACAGAAATAATAATATTTTTATGTTAAAATTTATATTAAAAATGTAAATAGTTTAAAATTTATATTTGATCAGTTTTGTTTAATGTTCATATCTTACTCTCACATGACATACTTATGATTCCTTTTAAATGAAGTAAGCATTAATTAATCACAATAAAATTTTAAAAGAAAAGTAGTATAAAATGTTTCTCTAGAGAGAGATCTGTTAATAATATTTCATGTTTATGATGCAAACCTTTCAGTTGCATAACATTTTATTTTAATGTTATTATGGGAGGTGATATTTTGGTGGTATATTGAAGAACAAGTGCTATTTTGGCTTAATTTAATAGATTTGGAAAATCTTCTGTTTTACATGGTACAATGGAAAAAGTACTAATTATGGAGTCATAGTACTTGGATTAAAATCTCAGCTTTGGTGCTTACTACCTGTGTGACCCAGAGCAAACCTCTTTGGCCTTTGATTTTCTCATCTTTAAAATGAATGGGTTGAGCTAGATGGCTTGTAAGGTGCCTTTGAGTCATGAGATGGTTTAGTGTATTTAATTTTGATTTGTCCTTTCTAGGATACAGCAGGTCAGGAGCGCTTCAGGACACTGACACCTAGCTATTACAGAGGTGCACAAGGTGTTATATTAGGTAAGCATTTTACCTCATTATGATATGTAAAAATCTGGGAATGTGGGTTTTTGCTGAAATGAAGTGTTTTTAGAAAATTCTTGTTTTATTAAACTGTGAATTTAAAAGTCGTCTTTTTCTTTAGTGTCATGTCTTTAATTTTGAAGTGATTATTCATACTAAAAAATGTATAGTGACTATTCCTCAGCTGACTTTCCTTTAAAAGATAAAATCCAGTCTAATTTACTTATTTGGTTAGTGCAGGATTTAATTAAGACTATTGCAGCATCAACACAAGTATTAGAGCAGAGAGAAACTGATTTTTTTGGTCAGTAGTTACTCAATCCATGCCTTTGGTTACAAGGTTGATGAGGAGAAAGAAAGAGTATATGGCTCAGCACAAACCATTTACCCATTAGTAGAAAAACAACTCCAGGCATTTGAAACTACTGATCCATATGCAAAGGGTAGCATATGCTTTTTATTGACAGCACTGATTTTGAAATTTGCCTCATATTATAGTAATCTACATCCAGCTGCTTTGTTCACCATTTACCCTAATTACTCTTGATTTCTCTTTACCCCTCTTCACTTCAAACATTCCAGACTCCTAAATCATAATGACCTGTGAAGAGCAACATATACTAAAAGAGCTAGGAATTTGGGCAGAAAAAAGAAGGGTGAAGGTCCATGGATGAAACCACCTACTTCCCCTTGTACATTAAAGATACTTAATTTGCTAAGTAGCTTACTATCCTCTGCCAAGTTGTAATTGCTTATCAGTGTGTTAAAATTTTTTAGTTTAGGATATTTGAATATGCAAATGAAAAAATTTTTTTCTAGCAAGTTTTGTACCATAGTTGTATGAAATGGATTTTTGTAAAGGGTCAGTGAGGAATATACAATTCTTATCATTTGTGAGGCTTTAATTTCATTTTTGTTCATCAGGAAAATGATTCCTAACATTTCCAACTTCATTTTCCTCATAAATAGGAATGCTGTAAACACTATATGACTGTATTTTTTTCATTTATTATTATTAGGAACAATAAGATTAAGATGATAAGTAGTAAAAGGAAAACCTAAAGGACAGAATAAGAAACATAAATTTGGTCATATGGGGTATATTTTTCTTGAAATGTAATAATTGCAGGTCTGGGAGAAAACTGGCTAGCAGGTTAATGAGAGGTTAAATGCATTCGAAATTTCTTAGTATTGTGCTGAGGATTTACATCTAAACATGGTTTGACTTAGACTCAAACGTACAAACAAGTTAAAAGTAATGCTGCTACTTTATATTCATTAAGTACAGATCATGCAACTCTTAACTACTGTGTTTAGAAGCAATTGCTATTTGCCATCAAATAGAATTATATTATTGAGAGCCTGGTTTTTATAGCCATTAAAGATGAATTTTATTGTGACATTTTCTTATGGTTAAAGTAGATAATAATAACCCTAACTGAAGATATGTGAACTTGATTTTAAAAAATTTGAGCTGTTTGTTCTAAGTTTTAACATTTTAAAAATTCTTTTCTTCTTTCTAATGTGTATTTTGTGACTTTTAAACCTTCTGTTTCAGTTTATGATGTCACAAGAAGAGATACTTTTGTTAAACTGGATAATTGGTTAAATGAATTGGAAACATACTGCACGAGAAATGACATAGTAAAAATGCTAGTTGGAAACAAAATCGATAAGGTAAGAAGGTAGAAAAATTGGCCCTTTAACTCTATGTTATAGAACTTTTACTAATACATTTCTTTCTCTTATAGGAAAACCGTGAAGTTGATAGAAATGAAGGGCTCAAATTTGCACGGAAGCATTCCATGTTATTTATAGGTAGGTTTATAAAATTGTATGTTCTATCTGGGGCCAAGAAATAATTGTAACAGTTTCTACTCATTCAAGTAGTGTTAAGTGAGTGGGTTCTGGGGTCAGGAGTACCAGGAATTTGGATTCTAATATTCATTTTGTGGGTGGCAGTTTAATCTCGTGGGAATCATCATGATGCCAAGGTAAAATGAGCTAGTAGGTGGGGAAAAAACTTTGGACTTAAAGGTATTACATAAATATATCGGTGATGTGGTATCTTAACATTTGAGCTTCTTGTACTAGACTACTTGAAAAACTTCCCGTTAATATGAAGTAGTCATGTTAAGCCATATTAATTAAATATAAATATTTAATTCTTTTAAGTACTTGAATCAATTATATTTGACAGAAGGCCCTAGGATTTTATTTCCTGAATTATGTTCCTGATTTTGCCTGTTTTTGTGTTTAAAATCAACTTGAGTTTTGCATTCTAAATTGTCTAAATGTTGAAGAGTCAGTAATTTTGTTAAATTGTATCAGCTAGCTTATTTTTCTTTACTTGTTTGGCATTACAAGCACCAAATGAGAAATTAGATTACTTTTGTCCTCCTTTTACAGTATAGTCAGATCATTCTTATAAGGCAAACTTGCATGTGTTTAAATGAGCCAGTTTAATCATTTTTCTTAGCTAAAATTACACATAATGACAAACTCACAGGCAAAGTCATTTCTCTCTCTGAAATCAAGTCCATGTAATATCCAGGGTTTCTTTTGGGTTAGAGCCCAGTGCAAAATATTGAATATTAACTATAATATAGATTATGAGACCTTGGTTGATATCAGTTATTTTTATGATACCTTTGAAAGGCGAGTCAGGAAAGACTCATGGGAGACCTGTGGGAAATACTGCCAGTGTGACAATAAACCTTGGGAAGATGACTTAATACCAAAATAATTCCCAGCAAAACTTGGTAATACAGAAACAGGGGAAGTTTGTACGTTACTTCCAAGTGCTTATTTTTCTTTTGCAAGAGAAATGAACGTTGTTTTTTTCCCCATGTTTTAGAGGCTAGTGCAAAAACCTGTGATGGTGTACAATGTGCCTTTGAAGAACTTGTTGAAAAGATCATTCAAACCCCTGGACTATGGGAGAGTGAGAACCAGAATAAAGGAGTAAGGCTATCACACAGGGAAGAAAGCCATGGAGGAGCTTGTGGAGGATATTGTTCTATGTTATAAACTCTGGGAAGGTCTATCTTTTGCGTTTTTGATCAGATAGTGTCATCTTTCTGTATATAAACTCCTTAACTGCTATTTTAGGGACCTTGCAGTTTGCACATATTTGTTTTGTATCATGGCAATGAACATTTATAAGAAAACACTCATCAGCTTTCCCCGGTAAAAAATGTTTATGGTAAGCATGCACAAATTGCAACCTTCAGTCTTTTATGTAACATAAAATGGGTGTGCATTACTAAGCGCACTCGATTTTATGACCTACATTCATCATGTATTTTTTTTTTAATCCATCCAACAAATATCTGTTGTAAAGCTGTCTGTCTGCATTTTGGTCTCCTTTTGGTTAATTTTGTCTGATTATTGGATTGCTTTGTATAACTCCTAGAAACACTGGGAGCTATAAGTATAACAGATCTATTTCTGATGATTTCTTTGCAGGTTTAACAGCATGTTCTTACAGCTTCTCTAGGAAGCTGATGTTACAGATTTCTTTTTAAAAAATTTTTGGGGGGGATATTTAGCAAAAACTCAAGACTCATTATGGCTGTGGCCAATTTATAGTCGCCTGCATTTGTCTGATGCTTCTGAACTAGCAGTGAATTAACACAATTGGGACCTACTTTTTAATTCACTTCAATGAATAACTCAGTTGCTTAACTGGAGTTTTAATCCTGTGATATATACATTAGATTCCTGGCACTTTTGCACTGCAGGTTTTGTAGTGCAGTGTCTGATAGTGGCAGTCAAGTTCTTTCCCCCACTTTGTTTCCAGAGGGATATGAAATTAGTGTGTTCATTGTGACTTGTTCATATAGTACTTAGCACATTTTAAAACCAACGCTTTTTCTTAAATGTTGGTAGTGTTTGTCCAAGTATCTCAACTGTAGCTTGTTTAATGTTATGAAGATATGTATCATATGATCGCTTTAAATGGCTAATTGATATTCTGAACCTTATTTCTGTGTTTTGGGGGTCAGGGAGAAAAGCACGAAGTGACAGTTTGAGAAAAGGCATTATGCTTCTGGATTCTGATGTGTGGGGAAATACTATTGCAATGAAAATCTTGGATTTACTGTAACAAGTAGCAGTGGTTTATCAAAACTAACTTGTACAGACTAATAAATCTTTTCCAAAGTATTCAGTTTTCTAACCTCTTGCTATTGTATACTTGTATATTTTTTACATTCGCTTAAGTTTATTACATGTTAGTTTCTGCTATTTTATGCCAAAAATAAGGGTTATTTTCCCTTGAAAATCAATCACCATAATACATGACGGCAAGTGACTGGTATTTTTTTCTTGGAAATTTTTTGTACATATCAATTTAGAGCTCATAAACATTTTATATATTTCAACATCATAATGGGTATCTTTTTTTTAAAGAGTAAATTTCACTACAACCTGGTCTCTCAAATGCATTCTCTTCACAGAAAGCTTCACATTCTATTTGTTTACATTTGCTAGATAGCATTATACATGCTAGGTAGGTTTTTTTAAACTAAATATTGTATCATTAATATTGTAATGTTGGAAGAAGGTAGATGCTCCAGATATGTACTTGTAATTTGTTTGTGTTCCATTAAAACTTTAGTTTATTTTATTGAGTTATTTATATAGTGCATGTGTTGACATGATTTTAAAAATTTTTTCTTGCTCCTTAAAGACCTGTAACTACAATCTTTTTATGGACTAGGTTTTTATCTTATTTTTTATTGGCAGAATTTAGTTATTATTGGTATTATATGTATCAAACTACCAACTACCAAACTACCAACATAACTTTTATAAACTGTTTATTTTAAAGACCATTTATATTGTAACCTTTTGCAATTTTAAAAAATAAATAATTCATAGTTTGCTTTTCCCCAGTGTACCTGTGCAGGTTATACACATTTTCCTGTTTCTAGTTATCAAATAAGAAGTCAGTGATCTTGATGGTAGTGATGAACTTTTTCTAAATTACAGAGTTGGCGATTTGCTGCTAACTTAATGTAATTTTAATATTTAGAAATCTATTTTTCTGATCACTTTGATAAATCATTTAATTAAGGATTTAGTATATCACTGTCCCTTAGAATCATGTTTAAATAGTATTCCCATCTTCATCATTAAAAGCATCTACAAATTAAGTATATATTAAATACAGATCTTTGAATATTAAAAGATGTTGTCCCTGTAGTCCAGGATCACTCACATAGATACAGGCAAAAGAAAACATCTGTTTTGATACTTTTATGTCATATACTCAGAAGATTTTTATGTCCCTTGTGTGGGTAATCCCTCACCAGTGCAGACTAAAACAGCTCCATACCTTAATACACATAGCTTCATGAATGTCTTTAGCCTTTTATTGATGAGCCTCTCAGAGCTTAACAAGATTGGTCATAGAACAATTGGAGTATAGATTTAGAGCTGAACCTCAGAAACTACCCAAAACCATCTCATTTTGCAGATAAGGAAACTGTAACCCAAAAAGGTTGATTTGTTTCAACTCATAGGAGTATGAAGAATATGAAGTACCTAGGAGTATAAACTATTTTGCCTGTTTGCATTTTCTAGACAACTAAGAACTGGCTTTTAAATTTACCCTTGTAGTAGACATCTGTCAGTGATACTACCTGCTAAAAGTCCATTACATTAACATCGTGGGTAAAAACCTTAGAGGACCACAATGGCAGTCTCCCATCCAGCACTACAAACATAGTATGTCAAGAGACCTGTACTTAGTAGTCTTTCCAGCTTGGCGGAAACTCCAAGAGCTTGCACTCTTCTGGTTTAGTTTTTCAGAGTCAGGGTTGAAGACCTGATTTAAAAGTACTCAGACTTTCCATTGAGTTTCAAATTGAAGGCTTGGAATTAGGTGCTTAACTTAATTTCAGTCTATTTTCAGACTCAAATCTCAAGTGTCCCTTTTTTCAAACTGTGGCCATTAGTTTAAAATGAGTGGATGTATGATGCCAGAAAAAAATTCCTAAGTAAAATTTTGTATCCACAAGTATAAGTGGATTGGTTTCATAATCACACTGAGATTACTTTATGTGGGAGTCTATAATAAAAAAGTAAGGGTACACTCATAGTGTGGTTCATTAGTTTACAGTACAACAAATGTAGAGAAGTAGAAGAAATAATTTCTATACACTAAGATTATAGTTTGACTTTCCTGGGGCTACTTATAGAAGTATTTACTAATTGTTATTGATATATATATATAAATGAATAATAATTGTAGTTGAATGAAGTAACATTACTCTTGATTGTTGAGGTTAGCATTGGGATAATCTGCTTCAGGGCTGAAACTTGTTTTGATTCCCTTCTTTCTGGCATACTTGCTAATTAAGATACTTTGATCCTAGATTAGTGTCTGTTTCAAATGTCTCAAGTCTGTCTCAGCTGGTTGACCTAACGATCAAGCTCATCACTTGATAGAAAGGACCTTGGAGGACAGCTCTTCACACCGTTTCATGGTAGAGATGAAGAAAGAAGTCCAAGAAGGTTCTGACTCATGCAAGGTTACAGAGCTAGCTGGGAGAAACACCCAGTTCTGTTTTCTCATTTCATTGCTCTTTCCCACCATGCCGTAAGATGTGGCTTCACTGGCATCCAAGGAAATTTGATATGTCACTGAAGACAAAAGCTAAAAACAAGAAAAAGCAGGTGAAAATTGGGATTTGAATCACTAGTCTTTTTTTCCTACATGTAAAATTGGGAAGTTTTATAAATTCTTTATTTTCCTAATGAATCTTTCCTATAGAAAAATTGAAATGAGAAGGGAATTATTAGATTTAAAGGTCTTGGAAAGGCTAGTACATCTTCAAGGTAACAGCCAAAACTAGAAAGTGGATAATAAGGGATGATTTAATAGCTTTTCACGGGTGATCTGAAACTGGGGCTTCATTCACCAAAGACTACACTCTGGGATAGATGACAGACCTAGAAAAAGAAAATGGGGTAGGAATCCTGAGCTCAGAAACAAAGTTATTGGTGGGAATGGGTGGAGGAGAAAGATGTTCTCATGTAAGGGCCACTGAGAAACCTTAAGATCTTAATTGAAGTTCAAGTACAGTTTCTGGGGAGAGGTACCCTAACTGAAGGTTTGAAGGGTAAGAGATGATTCCTCAAAGGCAAAATGAGACCTCCTCAGTATCCAGGAGCCAAGAAAAGTGACAGGAGTTCCATAAAAAAAAAGAAAGGGTGTTTTTTTCCCCTAAGACCTGGGCTATAGTTTGGAACTCCAGACAGAGCTGAGAGCCTAACAGGGTGAGACTGGAGGTAGGGAGGGGGGGCCAGTAAAGAAGTATTTGTATGTGTGTATTTTTCACATGTCCATAAACTGTGCCAATTTGGATTTGAGGGATTGAAGGAAGCAGGGTAGAATTTGAATTCAGAAAGGTCATTTCATTCACACTGTAACCAAAAGGATTTGTTAATATCCTTTGTAATTACATAATAGTGTAAGGTTCTTTTGAACCTTTGAGGATTCTCTTGACTTACATGGAGCCCCTTGCAAAAGTGTAATGATTAGTTACATTTACATAGCAATGTATTACCTACAAAACACTTTTTTCAGGGTAGCCCACTATTCTCATTTTACATAGGAAACACAATATCCAAGACCTGTCTATATATAATCATACTGTCTTTAAAGTATGTGGGAAAGCAAGGTTCAAAACACACTGCTCAAAAATGCAGTGAAACAAAGTCTCTTTGTAATCTGTCTTAAAAACACACCGTCTCTAGTGAGACCTCTCTAGTGAGCGCCTTAGATCCCAGTGATACAATTTCTTTTTCTGACTTCTGCTACACCTTGAAGGTGAACCAGACAATCTAACACTTGTATTCCATGTTTGTAGATCTCTTCTAGCCTGTAAATTAGGTAATCTGAAAAATGAGGTCTATACTGTCTATGTTTGATGTGAAGTACTCATACACAGTAAATAAATGCTTACTGGGGCAGCTAGGTGGCGCAGTGAGTAAGGGTGCCGGCCTCGGAGTTAGGATGACCCAGGATTGAAACCGGCCTCAGAAAATGAGCACCCACACATAAATAATGACTAGCTGTGTAACCTTGAGCAAGTTACTTAACCCCAACTGCTTTAAAAAATAAAAAATAAATGCTTACTGACTTGCCAGTCCTTGGGTAGGTACATGCTATATTGTTCTAATGTTTTATCTCAGGTGTCCATTTAACATTTGTATACCATCGTTACCATTTTCCCTCCTTTTTACTCTCTACTAACTTGAATTAAACTATAGAACCTATATTTCATTCCATTCCCATCTGACAATAGATAAAGCTTTAGGAGGTTCCAGAGTGGGTATGGAAGAAGAAAATTAGACCCTCATTGAGTTTTCATCTTCTGCTTGGAATAATCAAATGACTAACTTGGATTGGAACGTGAAGTATCAAGACAGAATAATACAGATTTGCTCTCAGACATTAGCAGGTCCAGTATAGATGACTAAAAAAAGCATAATTCACTTTTAGGAGATAGATTTACCCAGAGTAGTTTTGCATGCATCTGAAAAACATGTCAAACTCATTTGCACTTGTGAGCAGTGAATACTCTTTCTTTGGCCAAGCATCTCAAGTTTGGAAAGCAGTACCATAGACTTAGAACTTTGTGGGTGGCTCCTGTGCATCAAACTCAGACACTAAGCAGAGGAACACATTGCCATGCATTGCCAGTTAGAGATAGAGGCTTCCTGGCAGTGACCTCATCACTCATGAAATTGTGAGCCAACCCATCTCTGATGCTGGAGCAACGGCTTCTCAGAATTTAAGGGGCTATGGAGAGTGCAAAAATAAATTGAGATGGGTAAATCTATTCAAACAATGAGGATGTTTGCAAGCAGGGAGCCAGGGGAGGAGTGAGGGGTAGGAAGCGGTGTTGAGAGCTGTCTTGTCTCTTAAAGGTCTGCTTGGCTACTAAGTTTGTAGCACACCCAAGAACCCTGCATCTGGTGTCAGCAAGTGAGATTTCATTAGGCTGTGAGCTGTAGTTTGAGGTCCTAAACACATCATGTGGGTTTCTATAAGTGTGTTTTGGGAGACAAGTTTTGAGGATGAAGATGCTTACTAATGAACCTTGTAAAAACTACTGTTTTACTCCCTTTTTGGATTAATGACCACCATGTTTCGAATGTTTTGAAAAAATACATGTAACTCAGAAATAATTGGTTTAGAAAAAAGAAATCACAAAAATTCAGAAGAGTTCTCATAAGAAATCCTTTTTTTTAATATCTCCATAAGCACGTTTTTTTTAAAAAAGCAAAGATTTAAGACATGACTGTAGAATTATTTTGGGACATTTCTCATCTTTCCATGAGGTGGCAGCAACTCTTAAGTAACCTGGGGAACCCAGACTCCTGGCCTGTTGGGAGGGCAGCATGGGAAGAGAACTCTGACTCCTAACTCATACCGGCTGTACTTTCTTTTGCCAGGCTATGCTCTCTCGTCACCTATTCCCTTGGAGTCTTGGCAGGAGATGAGCAGGTTAACGCCTTTTTTATTTGATCTAAGTTTTTCTGTTGTTCTGAACTGTCTGGCTGATGCTGATGTCAACAAGCCGACCTCACAAGAGCCTTCAGTGTCAGGTTACAGTCCAGCCTTCACAGTGGTTGACTGTGCTGAATGTGGGGAATATGAAAACATAATTGATCCTGTATTTTGGAGAAGGGGGTGATTTCTGTGGTTATAGCTTTGTAAAGGATTTTTTTGGGGGGGGAGTGAGTAGGTAGGATACATAAGCAATGGAGGTGCCAATAGCACTTTTAAAAACTGAATTTTTACTTCCCCTTCCCCCTTTGAAGGGTGTTTTGGGGCTTGGAAATTGGATTGCAGGCACAGAGATTTACTCTTTTCTGGGGATGGAGAGAGAAAAGGATTGCTATTTTCTGGAAACGGTTAAAATAAAGGATTCCAAATTGCATTTCATTTTCCACTAAACTTTAAAACTAAATTGGTCAGTGATTTTGATTCCTGGGTATTGAATACATTTTAATTCTAATAGACTCTTTTCTCCAAATGTTTTACATTAGATGACAATTCTGTTATTGTGTTCTTCATCAGAGTCTGGCTCTGCCATTCTCAACTATGTCCTTACTCAGAAGGCATGATATTGCCCAACAATGACACCACGTCTGGACCTAGTGTTGATGGATGTGAACTACGCCAGTAAATACATGGTGTATTGAACAGATGTTCTTCGAAGGAGCAAAACTCACAGATAACTGAGACTTTGGCATAATGACTAGAAGTCCAAAGACTAGTGTTAAATTCTTGTTTCTACCACTGTACGTTTCCAGGTCTTGATTTCCCTATCTGTAAAAAGCAAGTTGGACTAGATTTCTTTTTAGTTTAGCAGTCTATGACCAGTTTTTTCCCCTAAATCCTTATAAATCTTTAGCTTTAAAAACTCTAAATTCTACCACTCCAAAATAATGTTCTTGGTATTAGAATTTGATGGTAATGATGATGTGTATGGGTATGTGTGGGTGGGTGTGGGTGTGGCCATGGCTCACAAACAGTTGGAGGCGTGGCTCTGACACTCAACCTCTTACCCCAGTTGTCTCATTTGTAAAATGAGTGTAATATACTGCCTATGTCACAGGGTTCCTGGGAGGGGAGAACTTAGAAATCTTTAAAGTGATGTGTAAATGTGGATTATAAAAGTATTGCTTAAGACTTCAAAACTGCTTTACTGGTCAGAGTGAGGGGACTAACATGATTTACAGAGAATGCTGATATGCTTGAGAGCAAGGCCAGGAATCAGAAGAGTGAACGTAGTGGAAAGCATTTGAATAAAGATTAATGAAGGCAGAAGCAGACATTGTCACTGGAGCATTTTATAGACTACCTGAACAGAAAGAAAAAAGGAGTTTGTGAGATAGATGAGAAACCTAGCAAGAAGGCATGGCATGATATTGATAAGAAACATCAGTTATTTGTACATAGACTAGAATCTTTGTCTTCTTCCAAATGCAGAGTAGCTAATGATTTCTTAGCTTACCTTAATAATTTTATCCTTGAAAATATGTAGGAACTGGGGCGGCTAGGTGGCGCAGTGAGTAAGAGCATCGGGCTTGGAGTTGGGATGACCCGAGATTGAAACCAGCCTCAGAACATGAGCACCCACACATAAAATAATGACTAGCCGTGTAACCTTGAGCAAGTTACTTAACCCCAATTGCTTTAAAAAAAAAAAAAAGAAAGAAAATATGTAGGAACAAAAGAGAACTACTTTGGACCTTATTTAGCAACAGTGAAGGATAGGTTGCCAGGGTGGAAATGTTAGGAACTTATTCTCCATTCTCACTTCACTCTTTATTCTCTAGACAAAGAATTTATTTTCCAGCCTATCACCCTTAATCTAGCCTCATTTTCCTTTCTTAGAAATCTTGGTCTTATGGTTAAATTATCTTTTTAGCCTAGAATCCCTTATCTCTTCATACTGTTATCATTTGTGTCTTTCTAAATGCCATGCCTATATTACTACTGCTGCTGCATGCTCGTAGAGGAAGAAGTCATTACCATGTTGAATAGTCTACCACTAATTTATCTAATCTTAACTAGATCATCATTAGTGCTGAACCCTGGAGTCAAGATACCTGACTTTAGTACACTGAGTTCAAATGTAGCTTTACACACTAGCTTTGTGATCTAGGTAAGTCACTTAACCTCTTTGCCTCAGTTTCCTTTGATTTCCAAGGTTGCTGTGAGGCTCAAATTAGATAATATTTGTAAAGTGCCTTGCAAGTCTTAAAAGTGCTTCATAAATGAGTTATTACTCTTGCACTCCCAGTATTTGATCCAAATGTCTTCTGCCCCCCCAAGTCATCTACATCATCTCTCCCCTCTCTCAGGAGTGAATTTCATCTCATACTTCATTGAAAAAAAAATTGAGATCATAACTTAAAAACTCCCCCTTTCCCACATTTTTATACCTCACATCCTGTCCTATCTGTTCCATTCCCCAAGGTTGTGGTTGCCCTTCTTGCCAAGATTAATTCCTCTGCATATATTCTTAACCTCATTTCTTTCTTTTTTAATAAACAAATGCTTTATTAACTTCTGTTTTACATCATTCATTTCCACCAGATTTTGAGTTACAATCATTTCCCCCCCGTTATTCCCCTACCCAACCTCCCAGAATAGCAGTCCCACAAGATATCACTTCCTCCAATCTGCTCTCTCCCATACCCTCTCCCATACCCCCTTCGACTTTTCCATTAGAGGAAGGTGAATCTTTGTGTCCCAATGCCTGCACATCTTATCTCCTAATTATAAGCAAAAGAGTATTAATAATAGTATTTATATATATTTGAAACATTTAATGTTAAGACCTCGAATTTCAGATCCATTTCCTTCCTCCCTTGTCACCCATTCTCTCTGGGGAGATAAGTAATTCAGTATATGTTGTACATGTCTAGCTATGCAAAACATTATCATAGTAGATATATTGTACAAGGCCGCTTATAATTCCCTCCCACTCATCCCACCCCCCACCTGGTCCATTCCCTACATGATCCTGTCCCTCTTCTATAGTGGGTACTTCCAACCTCCCCTCCCCCCAAGGATGCCCTCCCATCCGTCATCCCTCTTCTCATCCCCCTTCCCCCTATCCTGCTGCAGGTTCAGATATCCCATTTAGTATGTATGTCATTCTCTCCCTGAACCAAATTCAATGAGAATGTGGTTTTGCCTTTTTGCCTTCCTATTCTTCCCCTCCCTTGCAGCCACTTCCCCTTGCTTCTTCCATATGAGATAGTTTACCCTACCCTGTCTCTCCCCATCTCCTCTTGCCACTTTCCTCTCTCACCTCATAATTTCACCCTTGAGTATTCTCCCTTCCCAACAAATTCAACCTATGCCCTCTATCCATATATAACTGTAACCATATACACACACATTCACATATGTATTCATATGACCACACACCCTTCTTCCATTATTTTCATAGTGAGAAAGATATCATCACTCACAGTTATTGCTTTTCCATATAGGAATGTAAATAGTTCAACTTTGATAAGTTCCTTTTGATTTCTTTTCCCTGATTACCTTCTCAGACATCTCTTGCTTCTTGTGTCTGGATGTCAAATTTTCTATTCAATTCTGGTTTTTTCCTCAAGAATGCTTGAAAGTCCTCTATTCCACTGAATGACCTTATTTTCCCCTGAAACAAAATACTCAGTTTTGCTGGGTAGGTGACCCTTGGGTTCATTCCCAGCTCTTTTGCCCTCTGGAATATCATATTCCATGCCCTTCTATCCCTCAGTGTAGAAGCTGCCAGGTCCTGAGCTATTCTGATTGTGTTTCCACAATATTGAAATTGTTTCTTCCTGGCTGCTTGTAGCATTTTCTCCTTGATCTGGGAATTCTGGAACCTGGCTATAATATTCCTAGGAGTTTTCTTTTTGGGATCTTTTTCAGGAGGTGATCTGTGGATTCTTTCAACCTCTATTTTACCCTCTGGATCTAAAACATCAGGGCAATTTTCCTTGAGAATTTCTTGAAGGGTGATTTCTAGGTTCTTTCTTTGATCATGGCTTTCAGGTAGTCCAATAATTTTAAATTATCTCTCCTGGATCTATTTTCCAGGTCAGTGGTTTTCCCCATGAGATATTTCACATTGCCTCAATTCTTTCATTTGTTTGGATCTGTTTAACAGCATCTTGATTTCTCATAAAGTCACTAGCTTCCATTTGCTCCAGTCTAACTCTGAAGGAATGAATCTCCTCAGTGAGCTTTTGAGATTCTTTTTCCATCTGGCAAATTCGACTTTTTAAGGCATTCTTCTCCTCATTGCCCTTTTGGGCCTCCTTTGCCATCTGAGTTAGTCTATTTTTTAAGGTGTTGTTTTCCTCAGTCAGGCTGTTGACCCTCATTTCATACTTTTCCTGCATCCTTCTCATTTCTCTTCCCAACTTTTCCTCCACTTCTCTTATTTGATTTTTAAAGTCCTTCTTAAGGTCCTCTATGGCCTGTAACCCGCTCATATTTTCCTTTGGGGCTTTTGGAGCAGGATTTCTGACCTCACAGTCCTCCTCCTGTTCTATGCTTCGATCTTCTTTGCCCCCCAAATAGGAGTCTAATGTTGTATTTTTCTGTTTAATTTGTTTCCTTTGCCTTGGCATGTTGCCACTTAATTACTTGACTTTTGGGCTTGTTGCCACAGTGGAACTCTGCCACCAGACAGGGGAGCTTCCATCCCGAACCTGTGGGGGGACAACTTCCGTTTCTGGCAAGCTGGATACCCAGCCCACGACCTCCCCCACAGATCACAATCCAGATCCAGAGAGGTTAAAGCAAGAGCGATTACCCCCCAAGACTGATCACTGGATCTCCCTACAGTTCGCAGGCCAGGAGCTGGAGCTGCCTCTGAAAACTACAAAATGGCGTGTCTCCTCAGAGGCTTCTAGCCCCCAGGGGAGGAAGCCAACGCATTCCCCAAATACTGGTCCCAAAGTCCATAGGGCACTAACCTCTCACTTTGTCCTAGGCATGTCTGTGTTGATATTCTGGAATCGCCACAGCTGCTGGTGTTCTGGGGTCCCTCCAGCCAGCTGCTGGCCAGGCCGCCCTGGGGCTAAAACCACAACTCAGGCAGACCTGTGCTCGGCTCCCTGCGTGCTGCGCTGGTCCTTCCTGCAGGGCTGCTGGGCTGTCCTAAGCGAGAGGTTAGCTTCTTTGTGTTGTTCTGTGGGTGCTGGGGCTCCAGAAGTTGTTCAGAGTCCCCTTTTATATAGTTTGGAGGTGATCTAGGGGGACAGTGGCTTGGACACACTGTTTCTACTCCGCCATCTTGGCTCCTCCCTAATTCCTTTCTTTTAAAAAAATGTTTTTTCCCCTGAGTGCAGAAGGGAGGGCAATTGGGGTTAAATGACTTGCCTACGGTCACATGGCTCATAAGTGTGTTAAGTGTCTGATTTGAACTCAGGGCAGGTGCTGTATTCACTGTGCCACCTACCTGCTCCAACTTCATCCCTTTCTATCTCCTTATCCTGATTCAGTCTTTGCTGCACGCCAACATGCCCACATGTCTCTCATCCTTGAAAAGCTACTTGACCATACAAGCCCTCGGGTTATCTGTCTCCCATTCCCTTGCCAGTTAAACTACTGGGGAAGAGGGAGGAGGAGAAAGAACAAAGTTCTTCACTCCTTTCTTTTCCTTTATCACTTTCCCCCCATTTTTCAACCTTGCTCTCTGGCTTGTCCCTACCACTTAATTGAAACTGCCTTTTCCAAGTTTACCATTGATGTAAATATTAAATCCAATTCTCAGTCCTCAGACTTTACCTCTCTGCAGCATTTTCATACTGCTAAATACCTTTCTCTATAGAATACTTTCTCATTCTTGAATTTTTATGACAAATATTCAGTCATGGTTCTCTTATCTATGGGACCATCCTCAAGCTCCTTTGGGAGGATCATTATTCCATTTCCCTCTCTATCACTGTACTCTAGGACTATTGTCCTGGGTCTTCTTTCCTTAGTACACTCATTCTCTTGTTGAACATATTGGTTTCTGTGGG
>WOXC01005541.1:0-167593 GCA_011680675.1 Gymnobelideus leadbeateri
GAATTTCAGATCCATTTCCTTCCTCCCTTGTCACCCATTCCTTCTTGGTATATAAGTAATTCAGTATATGTTGTACATGTCTAGCTATGCAAAACATTATCATAGTAGATATATTGTACAAGGCTGCTTATAATTCCCTCCCACTCATCCCACCCCCTACCTGGTCCATTCCCTCCATGATCCTGTCCCTCTTCTATAGTGGGTACTTCCAACCTCCCCTCACCCCAAGGATGCCCTCCCATCCATCATCCCTCCTCTCATCCCCCTTCCCCCTATCCTGCTGCAGGTTGAGATATCCCATTTAGTATGTATGTCATTCTCTCCCTGAACCAAATTCAATGTGAATGTGGTTTTGCCTTTTTAGCCTTCCTTATTCTCCCCCTCCTTTGCAACCACTTCCCCTTGCTTCTTCTACATGGGATAGTTTACCCTACCCTGTCTCTCCCCATCTCCTCTTGCCACTTTCCTCTCTCACCTCATAATTTCATCCCTTGAGTATTCTCCCTTCCCAACAAATTCAACCTATGCCCTCTATCCATATACACACATTCACATATGTATTCATATGACCACACACCCTTCTTCCATTATTTTCATAGTGAGAAAGATATCATCAGTCACAGTTATTGTTTTTTCCATATAGGAATGTAAATAGTTCAACTTTGATAAGTTCCTTTTGATTTCTTTTCCCTGATTACCTTCTCAGGCATCTCTTGCTTCTTGTGTCTGGATGTCAAATTTTCTATTCAATTCTGGTTTTTTCCTCAAGAATGCTTGAAAGTCCTCTATTCCACTGAATGACCATATTTTCCCCTGAAACAAAATACTCAGTTTTGCTGGGTAGGTGACCCTTGGGTTCATTCCCAGTTCTTTTGCCCTCTGGAATATCATATTCCATGCCCTTCGATCCCTCAGTGTAGAAGCTGCCAGGTCCTGGGCTATTCTGATTGTGTTTCCACAATATTGAAATTGTTTCTTCCTGGCTGCTTGTAGTATTTTCTCCTTGATCTGGGGATTCTGGAACCTGGCTATAATATTCCTGGGAGTTTTCTTTTTGGGATCTTTTTCAGGAGGTGATCGGTGGATTCTTTCAACCTCTATTTTGCCCTCTGGATCTAAAACATCAGGGCAGTTTTCCTTGAGAATTTCTTGAAGGGTGATTTCTAGGTTCTTTCTTTGATCATGGCTTTCAGGTAGTCCAATAATTTTTAAATTGTCTCTCCTGGATCTATTTTCCAGGTCAGTGGTTTTTCCCATGAGATATTTCACATTGCCTTCTAATCTTTCATTTGTTTGGATCTGCTTAACAGCATCTTGATTTCTCATAAAGTCATTAGCTTCCATTTGCTCCAGTCTAACTCTGAAGGAATGAATCTCCTCAGTGAACTTTTGAGATTCTTTTTCCATCTGGCAAATTCGACTTTTTAAGGCATTCTTCTCCTCATTGCCCTTTTGGGCCTCCTTTGCCATTTGAGTTAGTCTATTTTTTAAGGTGTTGTTTTCCTCAGTCAGGCTGTTGACCCTCATTTCATACTTTTCCTGCATCCTTCTCATTTCTCTTTCTAATTTTTCCTCCACTTCTCTTATTTGATTTTTAAAGTCCTTCTTAAGGTCCTCTATGGCCTGCAACCCGCTCATGTTTTCCCCTGGGGCTTTTGGAGCAGGACTTCTGACCTCACAGTCCTTTTCCCGCTCTATGCCCCCAAAATAGGAGTCTAGGGTTGCATTTTTCTGTTTCCTTTGCCTTGGCATGTTGCCACTTAATTGCTTGACTTTTGGGCTTGTTGCCACACTATGGCTTTAAGGCCAGCTAGAAGAATTTTCATCCCGAATGTGTGGGGGGCAACTTCCGTTTCTGGCAAGCTGTAAACCCACCCAAGACTTCCACCCTAGATCACAATCCAGATCCAGGGAGGTTAAAGCAAGAGCGATTACCCCCCAAGACTGATCACTGGATCTCCCCACGATTTGTAGGCTGGGAGCCGGAGCTGCCTCTGAAAACTACAAAATGGAGTGTCTCCTCAGCGGCTTCTAGCCTCCAGGGGAGGGAGCTGATGCATTCCCCCAAATACAGGTCCCAAAGTCCATAGGACACTAACCTCTTACTTTGTCCTAGGCATGTCTATGTTGATAGTTCTGGAGTCGCCACAGCTCCTGGTGTTCTGGGGTTTCTCCAGCTGGCTGCTGGCCCTGCCGCCCTGGGGCTAAAACCTCGGCTCATGCGGACCTCGGCTCGGCTCGGCTCGGCTCCTGCACTCTGCACGCTGCCACGTCCCAGACCGCTGCACTGGTCCTTCCTGCAGGGCTGCTGGGCTGTCCTCAGTGGGAGGTTAGCTTCTCTGTGTCGTTCTGTGCGTGCTGGGGCTCCAGAAGTTGTTCAGAGTCCCCTTTTACATAGTTTTGGGGGAATCTGGGGGCAGAGAGGCTTGGAAGAGCTGTTTCTACTCCGCCATCTTGGCTCCGCCCCCTCCCTAACAATTTTTACCTAGAATTCAGTTATCTGGAAACCTCACATACCTAGAATTTCTTATTCTGCTACCATGTTAGATAACTGAAGATTACTAAATCAAATTTTCAGGGGAGGCGGGGGAACAAAGGATGGAACCAATAACTAAATTTAAGGATTATAGCTGAATATCTATTGTCCCTACTGTCTGGTGCTCCATGAGAATTGATAATAGAGTTGAATGTCTTTTAATGCATTATTTTGTTATTCATAGTTTGCTTATTTTTTAACCAGAATACATTGAAACTCTACTAGAGTTAATAATGGTAAAACATCATACTTTCTTATAAACAATTTCCCTACCCTAGGATAAAACTAGGTTAAACTAATAAACTCGGGTAAAACTATTTTTTTTACATTTTTAAGTTTAAAAAAAAACATTCTTTTCTTTTACTATAATACTAAAAGACTAAAATACCAAATAACTAATTCTAAAATCAGCCGCTGAATGACGACTCTCATGGAACCCAAAACATGAGTGCCACATTTCCACATACATATTTGGCTCCTGTATTTTAATGTGCTGTCTAGACTGATGAAATCTATTTTCCATGACTTTTTTCCCCAAACCACATTCATGAAGTCACAGCAGTGCCTTCTTAATGTAAGTTGATTCCAGTAAATAGCTACAATGCTATTCCTTGCTATACAGGGTAAAATAAAACATACTTTACATATTCAAATGATGTATATGGAATCTGAGAAATGTGATATATTATCAGTGATGATTTGAACCCAAGAAGTGAAGCAAAAACCATCAATTGGACAATATACAATCTATACAAGGAGGATGGCTGGTGATGTAGCAAAACTGAGGCACAGAGCCATAACTGAGGTGGTGCCAGCTGACCCCCACCCAGGGGAGAAGAAATAAATGTATCTAAGAGGAACTTGTAGGAGAATACTTCCTTTCCTACCTGTCTTTGTCCCTGGTGGCTGTGGCAATAACCTCATTCCAAGGCATTCTTCTTCCTGGCAGCTGAACCTTTGGCAGCAGATAACCTCATGGCTCTCCTTGTAGCAATACCCCAGTTGAGTTCTTAGGTGAAAAATGTAAGGCTTTGATTCTGATAATGCATGGCAAATAGAGATCCAGTGCCACATTTGTACAAATGAAATGTTGAAAGACCCAACAGATGACTTCTAGTGTGCTGGCTAGTTCTACTTGGGAAGATTTATGGGAGGACATGGAAATGGATAAAATAGATGAGAATTTCTAGGTAGGTCTCAAATGAGATAATATATGGAGTGTATTTTGTATTTTTTATTTTTTATACCAGTTATGGGAGTGTCCATATTTATTAGATCATAGGATCAAGAATCTATAGCTGAAAGGGACCTCAAAGGTCATCTGCCTTAACCATCTAACTTTCCAGTTGAGGAAACTAAGTCAAAGAAGATTAAGTGATTTGCTTAAGATCATTCAGGGAAGTTCCAAAGATGACCAGGGTCTTCTGACTTGAGCGGGTGTTCTTTCTATGGTACCACACTGCTACCTATCCCAGTGCTTCCTTGTGGCATCACGACAACCTGGCTTTTAGAAGGCTATATACCAATTCAACCCACAACACCCAGAAGGTCTTATCAAGCAGTAAGGTTTTCAAAGATGAGCCAGGAACAGACTGGATGATCTCCAGAAGACTAGATTGCTGAAGTTCAGAGAAGCTTATTATCAGAAGAAAAGCCACTAGCTGGTGATTTTTTTTTAGCCAAAATTACTTATGAATCTGTTTAAGCCTGAAAGCATTGTGAACCACTTTGGTAAAAATAATGATGATCAACCAACCAATCGGTCCAAAAGCATTTATTCATTGCCTGCCATATTCTAGGTATTAGGCCTGGGGAATATAAAGAAAAAAAGGGGAAAAAACCCTTGTTTTCAAGAAGCTTACATTTGAACTGGAAAGATGACATGGAATAATGGAAACAAAAATGAAATAAACACCTGCTCTCAGGAAGCTTACATTCAGTCTGGGGAAACTAAATAGAACAATGGGAAAAACAGCAGTATTTTGAGTCAGATAACAGGGTAATGTTCAAATTCTGACTCTTCTACTTCTTACCTGTAAGTTTTGAGGAAGTCACTTAACTTTCTCGATCCTCAGTTTCCTCTTCTATAACATAAGGCAGTTGGATGAAAGGACCTCTTTGTTCTTCTAGCTACAAATCTATGATTCAGATATATAAAATCAATCAATGAACAACCGCCCTGGGTTCCATTAAGTCACAATGAAAATCCCACCTTCTACAGAAAGCTTTCTCCAACTCCCTTTCTTGTATTTAGATTCTTAAATGTATTTCTTTCAATTTTTATTCATTTATTTTAAACCACTGAGACTTTTTTGTATTCTTTATTCCTTACCCAATGAGAAGGCAACAAAAAAAATTACAAATATTTATTACAATGATCAATTCTAAAACAAGTTTCTGCCTTTTGCCATAGAAGTAATAGACTGTACGTCCAGAAGGAGGAAACATTTTCAGACATGAAGAATATAAGATAAATGTTTCTTCACTAATTTCATATAAAGGGATCCACCCACCACCCTCCAGTCAAATAGAGAAGGCCAAGGCTTCTCCATTGAGCCAATCAGTCAGAGGCATGAACAAGCCCCAGATCTCTGTTGAACCAATCAATCAAACATTTAAACTAGATTCTCCAACCCCTCTTAATCCCAGTGCCTCCTCTCTATTACTTATTTTGTATTTATCCTATATATAGCTTGTTTATATTTTATATCTATATATTTATATAAAATATACTTTATATATTGTTTGTATGTATTTGTGTGAATGTTTTTTTCTTCCATTAAACTGTAAGCTGCTTGAGGGCAGAACCTGGTTTTTGCCTGTTTATATCCCAGTATTTAATAAATTATCTAACAATAATAGGCACAAAGTAAATGCTTATTGATTCTTGATTAAGTGCTCACTCTATGCCTGATACTGTTCTAAGTGTTGGGGCAATAAAGAAAGGTGAAAATAGTCCTTGATTTCAATAAACACATACTAATGAGAGAGGTGACATGAATAAATAAGTACATACACAATATAGACAGAGTAGATGGCAGGTAACCATAGAAGGAGAGGCACTGGATGTGGCAGAAACTAGGAAAAGCCTCTTATAGAAGGTAGAATTTGAGCTTAGGATATTCTAGGGGACAGACACAAGGAAGGAAGGCATTCTACATATGGGGACAGTCTGTACAAAAGCATGGGGCAAATCTGATCTCAGATACTTACTAGCTATGTGACCCTGAGTAACTCACTTAACCGTGTTTGCCTCAGTTTCCTCATCTATAAAATGAGTTGGAAAAGTAAATGGTAAACCATTTAAGTATCTTTGCCATGAAAACTCCAATGGGGTCACAGAGGGTCAGATGTGATTGAAACAACTACACAACAAACTTTAGTAGAAAGGGCCAGCTGTGAAGAGATTTAAATGAAAAACAAAGGACTTTAAATTTTATCTTGGAGGTAATAGAGTGTCACTGGATTTAACTAAGGAGGTTAGACCCACACTTTAGGAGAAAAAAAATCACTTTAGCAGCAGTCTGGAGAATGGATTAGAATGGAGAGAGACAGAGCAGGGAGACCAATTAAAAAACTACTGCAATAGTCCAGGCAAGAGATCATGAAGGGGGGTAGATGTGTGAGTGGAGAACTGACAAGGAGGTAAAAATGTCAAGATCTGGCCATTGCTTGGATATAGGTGAAGCCCATTATTGGCAGCAGGGGCCATTGGGGAATTTAGCCTTCTATCAGTAGGAGAGTCTGCTTTAAAGGGTCATTTCCCCAGTTGCTGCCAATGTCAACATGAAGCTGCAATGTTATGAGTGAGAGTGAGGAATCAAAAAGACAAAGTCAAACCTGAGTTTCTGAGAGGATAGTGATGCCTTCAAAAGTAATAGAGAAGTTCGAAAGAGAGAACAGTTTGGCAAAAAGTTAATAAGCTCTGTTTGGACATATTGAGTCTGAGAGATACATAGTGTAATTTCCTCTCAAATTGAGAAAGAATAAAAATATAGTATTTTAGGGAAGGATGAATGATATTTACATAGTACTTGAAGGTTTGCAAAGGGTTAAATGTAATCCTTTTTTAAAAAATCATATAAAATAATTTCTTTCGATTTCATTGAACAACACTAACCACATCAGAATTTTATTCAATTTCTCCAATTTTGCTCTTGTTCTTTGGAATAAATTTCTTTCAGTGGATTTCTTTCTGATTTAGTCTTAAATCATGCCCTATTCTTAATATTCAGTGGAAATGGCATGTGGTAGGAGTTGGAAATAGAGCTTCTCGCTCCCAGCTTTCTTCTTGCTCTGCTTTCAATTAAAGCTTAATTTCACTCTATTATAACTGGCTTGGTGAGTTGTGTTATATCCAATCTAATTTGCATATACCGGAACATTAGAAATACACCAGACACATTTTTTAGCTGTTTTCATGCTAAAAGTAACCCCACAGCCAGCATCTGGCTACTTAATGGACAGTCCATTCTCTCCTGCTGTCTGAAATTTCCCTTTGAGCTATTGGTGCTAAATTAAATCATAGGGGAAGGTTATGAAAAGAATTCCACCAACCAACATGCACAGAAAATATTATGTTTTTCTGAATGTCTTCATGCATAAGTAGTACAAATTCACATTTACCATAAGGTTTATCACAAATGGATAAAATTGAAGCTAGAAATAGCCCTAATGTTAGCCATGAAAATGGGGTTTTCTTGTTTACATCCAAAAAATCTGTTGTAATCTTGAGCAAATAATTTCACTTCTCTGGGCATCAATATATCCTCATCTATAAAATGAGGGGGTTAGGTGAGATAATCTGTAAAAGTTATCTCCAGCTTTAACTCTACAATAATAAATTTTAATTTGCCAGAGCAAAAATTGGGAGTTAATTTTTTCCAAAGTATCTTTGCAGAAGGATAGTAGGAGTAGAAGTAGGAGTAACAGCAGCAGCAGTAATAGTAGTAGTACCAGTAGTAGTGGTAGTAGTGATATGAACAGCAGCAGCCAATAACAGTAATATTACCAGCAGCAGCAGCAGCAACAGCAGCAGCAGTAGCAGCAGCAGCAGCAGCAGCAGCAGCAGCAGCAGCAGTAGTAGTAGTAGTAGTAGTAGTAGTAGTAGTAGTAGTAGTAAGTGTATTAGTAGTATAGCAAGTAGTTGTAGCAGCTACAATTTATATAGTATGTCAAAATTTTCTATGCATTTTATAAATATATTATTTTATCCTCACAACAACTCTGGGAGGTAGTTGCAATTGTTATCTGTACTTTACAGATGCAGAAACTGAAGCAATAACTTGCCCAGGCTCACATAGCTAGTGTCTGAGGTCAGATTTAAACCCAGTTCTTCCTGCTTTCAGGTCCAGACCTCTAGTCACTGAGCAACCTAGGGAAAAGTTCTAAAACTAAAGAATTTGGAGTCCCTGAGAAAATTTCTAACTGTCCCTAGGTATCTTGTTCCCATGGAGATATGCTTATCATTCATTTAAATAAATCTGATGTGATTTCTTATACATCAGAATACCTAGGAGGGTTGGTGGCAAAATGGAGTTCTTGGACTAGAGTTAATAAGACTTGAATTCATATCCAATCTTAGGCATTTACTGGTTCTGTAACCCTGGACAAGTCACTTAACTGCTTGCCTCAGTTTCTTTAACTGTAAAATGGGCAGAATAACAACATTTCCCCCTCAGGGTTGTTGTGAGGATCGAATGACATATAATACAGTGCATAGTCCATAGCAGACACCATATAAAAGTTTATTCCCATCTCTTTAGAACAATTACAATATTTTGCTCTCATGTTCCTTTATATTCTACCTTGAACTATATTTAGTTGCATACATGACTCACTCCCATCCTAAACTTTCCATAGATTACAACTTCCTTGAGGATAATGACGGAAATAATATGGGGATGGTAAAAAAGAATCCTGGACTGTGAATTAAGGAATATGAGTTCTAGTCCTAAGTCTATCATGAAACTGTTGTGTGATGTTGGCCAAGCAACTTCTCTACGACTTGTAAAATAACAGGTTCATACTCAAAGATCCTAAAAATGTATATATATATATATATGGGGCAGCTAGGTGGTACAGCGAGTGGGGCACCAGTCCTGGAGTCAGGAGGACCTGAGATCAAATCCGGACTCAGACACTTAACACACACACACACACACACACACACACACACACACAAATAGCCGTGTGACCTTGGGCAAGTCACTTAACCTCAGCTGCCCTCCAAAAAAATAAAAAAAATAAAAATGTACATATATATTTTTGTGTCCTCCTCAGCAAATGACATGGGGCCTTGCACTTATAATAATATATGTCTATTAAGTTGAATGGAAATGACTTCTTTGTGGTTCAAGAACAGTTATAGTGAGGACATCATTTGGAAATTTTACCACACAGGGTCTTGACAAATTTTCTCTCCATGAGTCAAAAAATTAGTGGTTTGGTGAGAAAAATGTGGGCACACCATTACATTTTCTGCACCCAATTTTGTCAAAAGCAAAGACAACTAAATTCAGATCTTTTGTATGTTAAAAATGATGAAAACCAAGTGGAATTTGTTACATTAGGGCTTGAAGTCAGCATAGGGAGCCATCAAAACACTATTGAAGCAAACCAGAATTGGCCAGGGAGTCATATTTTCCAGAGTTCCAGCTTGGAGTTTTAAGAAATATTAGAGAAGACATGCCTGGGGAGAACTATATTAAGAAGCAGTAGATAAAGAATATACTAGTTTGGTACAGCTTGGAACGAAGGGAAGTTTTTTACAGTGATAGAATGTCTATCTGTTGATGAGGATGTTTTACTGATCACTCTCCTCAGTAAGCTGTTAGTCATTTGCTGTCAGCTGCCAGATTAAAACAATGCCAAATAATGGCAGTTGCAAGATATAGTAGAAAATTTAAGCCTCTCTGTTCTCATGTTGGCAGAGCTTCCCACCAGAGAGAAAAAAAAAAAATTAAACAACCCTTGCCAGATACTAACAGCAAAGAAAAGGCATTTCTTCTACCTTTTAGGCAGACTTCCATTATAACATCCACCAACTGCATGGCCACTGCATGCCTTTTCTTTAAAGAAAGAGAGAAAGGGGGTGGCTTAGGTGGCACAGTGAATATAGCACTGGCCCTGGAGTCAGGAGGACCATGTGACCTTGGGCAAGTCACTTAACTCCAATTGCCCTACCTCCCCCCCTCCAAAAAAAAAAAAAAAGCAAAAAATAAATAAATAAATCAAAATCGAGAGAAAGAAGAGAGGGGAGAGAAAGCAGGAAGTGATACAGGGAGTGAAGGAAGAAAGGAAGAGGTGGGGAAGGAAAGAAAAAAAATAAAGATAGGAGCAAAGGAAGAAGGAAGGAAGATAAAGAAAAAGATTAAACTGTGTGCCCACTATTGTGAAGAAAGGGGGTAGAGTAGAAAAACAAAAGAAGAAAAATGGGGAAATGCCAATCTTAAAATGTTTTCTTTCTTTATTTGGCACTGTACTGCATTTCATCATGGGTTCCCCAAGTTGCTTTCTTACTTTTAAAACATGAAGAAATATGGTGTCCCCATAACTTTGAAATACATTTTCCATGTCAAAATATTCCCTCATAATACCACAATGCAAAAACACAAATGAAATTATTAATTAAAGAATAAATGGATGGTTGAATTTAAAAAAAAACATTTGAGTGCTTACTATAAATAAATACTGAGCCGATGTCACAAATAGAAAAGCAAGACAGTCCCTGTTTTCTAGGGGCACACATGCTACTAACAGGAGGCAATATATAAGGAGATTTCAGCTGCGAGTCAGATGTGAAGGGTAAGTACTTTTTAGGGTTCAGTGGCAAAGCAGTTAGCAATGCATATTTTAAGTTTCTTCCACTGATTAAAAATAAAATTCATTCTTAATGGTAATCTACTTAAGTTCTCAGTATGAAATCTGAAACTTTTCCATTTATTACTCTCAAATATGATCTTATCACTATAGATATTCCATTCAAAGATACACATCACAACCCATTATTCTTCTTCATCCTGCAAGATTTTTGTTCAAGTCCTCCCATAAGAATTACTACAGGGGGTCCACCCACATGCTAAGAGCCTTATTCACGTTCTCTCTTGACATCACAAAGTTACCTAGAACATATGAGTTGTCTAAGAATTATCTATCCCTCACTCTTAGCACATACCCAGCTCTTTTTCAATTAGGCATTTCTTTAATGGCATCTTTTATTCTGTTTCTTCTTTGTAATTCCTTATTTTTAATGTACTGTAACCTTCTCCTGATTGTTTTGATGATTTTCAATCTAATTCTTCTAATACCATTTCAATATCTTATTAAGATCATGGATCTTTAACTCAGGAAGAAGTTTGGGATCATTAGAGTAACTGAAGTTTCCCCCAAAACAATTCAACCTGCTCCCTTCATTCTATTCAACTCTGAACCCAACTCATTGTCCATTTTCAGAGTTTTTTTGGAGAGGAAGAGGCATGCTGATAGAATTGTCCTGTAGGTTGACTACATAATTTAGTCAATGGGCACTTTTTGTCCACTTGTAATCTTTCTTGCATAGATCATTAGGTTTTTTTATTTTTTTGTTAGTATGCCATTTAGGAGGCACTCCAGCATTTGTGGCTTTATGCAGTCAGCACAATGTCATCTTCAGACAGAAGTATCTAGAGGATCTTACCATATATAAAGAATCCCTCTTTCATTTGGACTCAAATTTTTGCCATTTGTGAACCTACACTTACCAGTTTGTTGTTTGTTTTTACCTCAACTGACTGGTTGTCACAGAGTTGTCAAACAAAGCTATCGCTTTTGTTACAACTTTCAAGGAATCTTGAATAGTTTTGACATGAGTATGGGAGACATCTTGCTAATAAGGCAATATCTGCAGAACTGAAACAAATGTGTTTTTTGTAGTTGACAAGCAATAAACATAGTGGGATATTGTAGTCTTGCGTCCTCCTTTCCAGTCAAGTTAGCAATGATAAAGATGCAGTCTAAGGTGGAATATTGCTTTTGAAAACTTGCCCGTTGCTTTCTAGTACCCCTTTGAAGGATATCCTCAACCTACATATGGATTGTTCTCATAGAAAAAAAATTAATGGCAAAATAGACATCAGTAGTTGTAATGATATTATCTTGGTCATGTTTTATAATAATAAAGTATATTATTTTCACATACTTTTCTTAACTTGATTTCCTCCCAATACTTCCTCTATGGATACTTGATCTAGTCAAGTTGCTTTCCCCATCATTGTTCTTTTCAGTGACATTTCTGTATCCTCCATATGCACATGTGTAATGGAAATGCAAATTTAAAGATCTTCCCTGCCTTTAGGCCCTTTGGTGGGCTTGAGAGATTCTGAGAACCTTCCTTGATTTGAAAATATACTCTGCCCCCTAATAGGCTGAATGTGGTCACATGGAGCCTGTGGTAGGAGGCTTGATTTTCAGGAATGACCACACCTTGATGCTGTGTGATTGAGCAGTGGGTCAAGAGGGTGGTTACATTCTCGGATCCAGGAGAAGACTATATAAACCCTGAAGTGAGGTTTTGCTTTGGGGCTCACTTTGAGAAGTGTTGTGTGATTTGACCAGATGAGACTCTGGGCAGCTGTTGAGAGCCCCCCGGCTTTGAAAACCCCGATGTTGATGCTTCCCTCTCTGGTAACTGTGATTTGGTATTGATGTAATGGCTGGGCAGTTTGGAAGCCTGTCTGCTTGATCTGTTTGTTTCTCTGTCTTGTAAGTTCTGTCTGTATACTTTGAAGTTCATGGTGCTGACCTTTTTCCCCTGAACTAGGTAAATGATATATATTTGATTGATTAAAGTAAGCTTGTTAACCCATTTTGAGTTGCTTTCCTTTAGAAAAGCAGATCTAAGAACCTGTGTTGGCAGCCACCCTGGGATGTTGGGATGCTTGTCACTACAACATGTAAAACTGTGATGCATCAGTCTTAAGTGTGGTAGCTCCATAGTCCACAATGGTAAAAAGAGTTAAGTGTGTTTGTGTGTGTGTGTGTGTGTGTTTGTGTCTATGTGTGTACATACATATATACTTAAACACAGATAATTTCTTTCTTTCATTTGTTCGTTGCTTTCCTTCAGGTTCATTCTTAAATGACTTTCTGATGATTTTGCTTAGTTGAATCTCTCAAATCTTTATTTAAACTGTTCCTTCCCTCTGTTACTTTTTGCTATTTTAAGAAGTTGTACTACCTGTAATTCTCTATAAGATTTAACATATAATTTTATCTTTTAAATCAGTTTCTCCACATGGCAAGGAAATTATATTTGCTGATCAATGTGGTTTTTAGGCTTTTTTGATCTCATTATGGAAATTGATTTATATCTATTAAACTTCTATATAAAAGTATTACAGTTGATAACTATATCCTTTCCTCCAGTTTCTTATGGATTTTTATTTAAATATCTTGTTTAAATGAGTTGTTTTTAATAACATAATATTTTTTAAATTTTTTTAATTCTTTCTTTTATTTTTAAAACTTGATAGTACCTATAATAAGCCAGTGGTCTAACAGTAGTCTAATACAGGCAGTTGACTCAGCAATGACTCCCACATCAGTAAGTCATTTTATCTGGAAAAAAATACAACCAGTTTCATTTTTTGGTGATGCTATAGGGTACTCACCATGTCTAGTACCTTCCAATTCTTTTTTTTTTTCTTTGACTTTTTTGACCTCTCTCATCCATTGATCCTGAAACATATTTTCAAGAAAATTGCTGCCATTCTTTCCTGTTACCATAATTTGTTTCTTTTATTTTTTATTATGATGATGTTGGCAAACATCAGCAAGCATCATTTCCATATACAAAGAAAAGAAAAACATTACAAATGAAAACAAGTCTCTATTACATACAACTTGCTCTTTTTCAAAACATTACAAATTTAACATAGTAGTTCCAAAACTGCTCTACTTGTCTATGCCTCCCTCTGAACTTCCAACTTTTTGGAAATGTTCTAAGTATTTTGTTCTATTTTTGTGATTACTATCACAATCTGCCCCATTTCCTCCCATAATCCTCCCCCAAATAAAATCCTTCCCTTAAAACAAATAAATATAGTAAAGCAAAACAAAGACACTCATTGATCATGTCTAAAAATGTATCTATAGTCCACATCATCTTATTGTCAAGAGCTAAGACATAAAATTTATCTCCTGTCTTTTGGAGTCACTATTGATCATTGCACTCATCAGATTTTGTAAGTTTTTCAAAATTATTTTACTTTGCAATGCTATAGTGATTGTATAAATTATTCTCCTGGTTCTGCTAATTTTGTTCTGTGTCAGTTTATTCAAGTCTTCCTAGATCTCTCTGAATCTGTCCCTTTTGTCATTTGTTATGGCACAATAATGTTCTGATACATTTATGTATAATAATCTGTCTAGCCATTTCCCAATTGATGGACATCTTATTTCCAGTTCTTTGCTACAACAAATGCTGCCATAAACATTTTTGCACATATTTATCCTTTACCTCTTTTCTTTCTCTGGGGTATATGCCTAATAGTGTTATTATTGGATTAATAAATTTGATGGCTTTGGGATCTAGGTTTTAATTCCTCTCCAGAATGACTGGACCAATTCTTAGTTCCACCAGCATTGAATGAGTGTGGCTGTCCTCTCACATCCTCTCTAACCATTGCTATTTCCCTTTTTTTAAAATTATCTTTACCATTCTGATGTGTGTGTGAGATGCAAAATCAGAGTTGTTTTAAATTCCATTTTTCTCATCATTAATTATTTAGACCACTTTTTCATATGTCTGTTTCCAACTTTTCAACAGATTTGGTGATTAGGGGTTTTGTTGTTGTTTTGAGGGATTTTTCCAGGCATGTTAATTTCATTCCCTCTACTAATTGCAGGTTAGTAAATATTATGTAACATACTTTTTTAGAACATTCTTGTGTCAGGCAACTAGGTGGTGCAGTGAATAGAGTACTGTCCCTGGAGTCAGGAGGACCTGAGTTCAAATGTGACCTCAGATGCTTGACACACTAGACATGTGACTTTGGGCAAGTCACTTAATCCCAATTGCCCTCCAAAAAGAAAAAAAAAAGAAAGTTGCTTGTGGCATTGAGGAGTTAAGTGACTTGCTTAGAGTCACAGAGTCAATATGTGACAGAGGTAAGACTTAAAATAATGTCTTTCTGACTTTAACATCAACTCTCTGTATATTCCTCTTCTTCTTTCACCTTCGATTACAGCCTAAGAAACCGCAACTCTGTCATTCACAAACTCCTCTTTAACCTCAGGTGCTATTATTTGCATAGTTTCCATCTTCCTATGATCACATAAAATTTGGAAGCCCTCAGAAAGACACAAGATCCTTGACTACCCTCTCTAGTATTGGTTGCTTCTTATTTCATGCCCCCTGACAGGTCAGACCAAGAAAAGGAGTTGGTATATTCCTTCCACATAGCTATTACATCCTCTCTCTACCACTATCACCTAACAATCTTTGTTTCTTTAAGGGTTACTTCATATTTTCTCTATTTTCCACTCTAAATTCTTATTACCATAATTTACCGACTGCCAGGTTAGCACCCTCTTAAGGAGCTATGTAATACTAAAAACAATCCTTTCTTATCTCACCATTCAATTCATGGGGAGGAGAAAGAAGAGGAGCGACAAAATAAAACACAAGGTAAAGGAATTTCAAACAGTATGGCATATAGTAGGAACTCTGTGTGCCCTCCTATGATTGCATCAGCAACCATGAAGGGCCAGAAGAAACTTTGAATCACTGGCCATTTGGGCTGTGGTTATACCACTGTTTTGGATTAGCTTCCCAGTAGTGTGATAAAATTGCTCCTATGAATTTAAGAAATACATGGGACAGTATTCAATTGTATGCTGACTACTTGAAACTGTTACTATGATCAGTTTGATTCAGAGGACAGCAGAGCAGGTACCATTCTTTTGTGCTCTGGTACCACTAGAAGGCAGGATACCTGAGAAGAAATCAGAAATGCCAATATTCTACTTGCTGGAAATACTTCAGTGCAGATGTAGCCAATCTTTAAAGTAGCCAATCTATGATTGCACATGAAATGGACTTAAAATGTGATTTTTTTCATTATGTGCCAGTACTATATCGTAGCAAAATTAGAAACAGATCTCCCCAGTTATAAACAAAGATGTCATACTGTCTTTTGTCACTGATAGACTCAGTTCCAAGTCGCAGAAAAGTATATTATGCACTAGTCTAGAGTAATTTAAAAATAAACATCCATAAGCCAAAATTAGATGGACTAAAAGAAGAAATAGATCAACTATTAAAACCTGAAAAGGGAAAAATGGAAGAATCTGATATAAATGGAAATCTTTACTTAATGCAAACTCTAATAACAAAATAGATAACAAATGTAACACCATCATCTCATGTGGTTGTCCTAAAAAGAACCTATATAATATTATGCCCAATTCCAGGCATTTTCATTGACTTTCCCCAATGCCTAGTGTACTCTCCCTCCTCCTCTTTACTTCCTAGCTTTCCTGTTTCCCTTCAAGTCTCAGTCTCACCTTCTGCCAGATGGCTTTCCTGATTTCCCTTAATGTTAGTGCCTTCCCTCCATTGATTATCTTCAATTTATCCTGTATAAATCTATTTGTACAGGATTATGTGCTGTTGTTTCTCCCCTGACACCCCATTAGGCTGTAAGCTCCTTTATAACAGGAATGTGTGTATTTCTTTGTATTCCTAGTCCTTAAGACAGTGCCTGGAATGTAGTAAATACTTGACAAATTTTAATTGACTGACTAATAAGGGACTGATAATCAAAAGACAGCTATAAAAAGAATAATACTTTCTTATTAAGGAGGTAGAGGATTAATGAAAATTCTTAGAGTACATGGTAAACAGGTTAAAAAAACTTCCTAAAATATGTATAGAACAGATACCACCTCAATGAAAGATAAAACCACTAAAATGAGCAGTTATTTGAATTTGCAAAATAGTCTCATTAGATATAAAAGAATAATAACAGAAGACTAATTTGTCTCAAGACTGTTTCTATCTGGACACCCCCTGAAAAAAATAAGAATAATCAATCAATGAGCATATAAGCACCTACTATGTGCTGGGTGGTGTGCTAAGCCCTAAGAATAGAAAGGCAAAAACATACTTTGTTATCATAGAGCCTACAGTCTAATGAGGGAAACCAAATGAAACATCTATTAATAAAAATATATATGATTGGAAACAAAGGTAACCTGATCATTTGGTGATAATAAAGGATAACAGGTGGATAGAGTGAATGTGGCACCAGAACCAATGGCACATGAAAAGTCCTAAAGGAAGAGCTCCAGGACATTAGGTAGATCCTCTACCACAGCATGAGAAGCCATGGATGGATCATAATCTACTATTACAAGAATACACATGTTGACAAGATCATGGATCCCCTAAAGCACTGTTAGATATCTGCATAAAAACAAAATAATTTAATATTAGTAAGACACTCCATTAAAAGTAGGACCAGAGTTAAGAATACCTCAAATGGACATGGTGCATTTTTTAAATTCATAAGGCAAAAAAGAAAAAAGAGAGGTAGCAGAATGAAAATTTTTATTTTGAAGTAAAATTATGATATTTGCTTATTACTATACATATTTGAAATGCATTTGCATAAGTGAGAGAAATTATAACAAATTATAATATTTTAAAAAATAATTTGTGGTAATTGAAATGCCTGGTCCTTCTAGTCTTAAAACAATCTTACCTACTCAAACATAAGTGACTTCAAACAGCAACAAGTTGATAAGGAAATCATTTTAATGCTATACCCTTCAGTATATGCCATTGGTTGCCAGCTCATTTTACAGATGAGAAAACTGAGGTGAACAGGGTTAAGTGACTTGATCAGGGACTGCCAGTAAGTGTCTGAAGCCAGATTTGAACTCAGGAAGATAAGTCTTCCTGGCTCCAGGCCCAGCACTCTATCCATTGTGCCACCTAGCTGCCCCCATCCTTATATAGAACTCACTTATTTAACTGGAGGTAAGCTACCCAAACATCATATGATTCATCAGAAAGGAATTTTTCTCTATGCTTCAAATCTATTTCACTCTTTTCAATCCTCCAAGACGCTAATTTTCCTAGAGGACGAGTCTGACCATGTTACCTCCTCTTCACTCCCTATTACTCATCACCCATGCTGTTTGTAATAACAAACCACAAAATCTGAAACAGTTTTAGAAATAAATTTATTAGATCATTTGGTAGAGACGATTGAGCCAGAAATGAGGAGTAGCTCCCTCATATCCAAGCTCTGGAAGGTTTATATAATATAGGATTTAAACAAAGGTGCCTACACAGGAACCACACATACACAGTTAAGCAGTTTCTGAGAGGCTAACTTAACAGTTAGGCAGGTTAGGTAGATATGAGTAACTGTAAACATTTTTTTTAATTGTGTGAAGCCAAAACACAAGAGAATTAAAAAAAAAAAAAAACAAGCCTTGGGTGTGGTAACCTTACAAGAATGCTCTGGGTGGATTCAGAACCTGTGGGAACCCAAAATACCTTGTAATCATCTCCAGCATTCCTAGAGAGTTACTGGGATCAGGCAACATTCTGGGTGTAGACAACCTTTAATCACATAGGATTAAATGTAAACAATATAATATTTTTTTCTCAAATAATATATCATTTTACCCCCATCTACTTCCTCTAAGATAAAATATAAAATCCTTTTGGGGACATTTAAAACTCTTCACAACCTGGCTTCATCCTGCCTTTCAAACTTTACTCTCCTCCACACACTAGTATAGTCAAGCTAAACTAACTTTTTTGCTGTTCCTCACAAATAACACCCCATGTCCCTTTTCCATATCTCTCTTTGGTCTTGTTCCCATGTCTGGAATGCTCCCACATCCCTACCTCTGCCTCATAGAATCACTGGTTTTCCTTCGAGACTCAGTTCAGGTTCTACCTTCACTATGAGGTTGTTTCTGGTTTCCTGAGCCCCTAGCACTTTCCCCACCCCCACCAAGTTTCCTTATATCATTTTTTTGTATGTGTTTTGCTTATAACCATATATGTGCATGTAGCCTCCCCTATTAGGACTTGAGCTCTTTGAAAGGAGCAATTATTTTGCTCTTGTCTACTTATCTTCAGCCACTAGCATTATGTCTGGCATGTAACAGGTGCTTTAGTAAAAAGCATTAATAAATGCCTATTGCTTGATTTATTTCACTGACCTCACATAGTAGCTAGAACAGGGAAATCTGTGTGAATATATTTAGTGGATGTTATTTTTAAAGAATGTTTTTATTTTATGTTTTCTCAATTATATGTAAAAAACATTTTAAACACTAGTTTTCTATAATTGTTGGGTTCCAAATTACTTTCACCTTCCCCCTCCTTGAAAAGGCAAGCACTTTGATATAGATTATACTTGTGAAGTCATGTAAAACATATTCCCATATTAGCCATATTGCAAAAGAGAACACAGACCAAAACAAAAAAAAAAAGAAGAAAGTTTTCCAAACATATACTTTGATCTGCATTCAGGCTCTATCAGTTCTTTCTCTGGAGTTGGAAAACATTTTTCATCATAAGTCCTCTGGAACTGTCTTGAATCATTGTTTTTCTGAGAATAGCTAAATCATTCACAATCGATCATCTTATATTGTCTCAGCCTTGTGGATCAGTTTATGGGGTTGTGAGGCAGGGTGGAAGATGCAGTGAGGCATAGACAGGAAGAGACATCAGGTCCAAGGAAAACTGACTCATGTTAACTACTAAACTCATATAAAATTGAGTTAGACCAGAAGGCCAATTTGTTTATTTACCCTGAGAAATGTAACTGCTCAGCAGACCAGATTTTCTTGTCTGCTGGTCAGCTCTTCCCAGGAAGGAAACATCCTTTGGGAAACAAATTAAGATTATAAAATTATAGGAACATAAAGTTGAGAGGAATCTCAGAGATTATCTACATCCTAATAACAAATGCCTTGATAAGTACTCATCTAACCTCTGTTTGAACACACAATAGGAAATCCATTATTCCTCGAAGCAAACCTTTTTTTTGGGGAGTTTGAATTATTAGAAAGTTTTTTCCTCCTACTGAGCAAAACCTTACCTCTCTATAATTTTTACCTTTTGAGGCTCATTCTGCTTCCTGATGCAGGGGTAGAGTGAACTTAATCCTTATACCACATTGCAGCCCTTGCAATATGGCTACACAAAGTGTTCTTTGTCAAGGGGTTATACATTACTTTTTCTTAGCTGAATAAGCATTTGAGTGCATACTAACTGTTAAGCACAATGTGCCAGGCTCTGAAGATATAAAAAGATAAAAAGTTACCTCCTTCAAAGATCTTATTTTCTCTTTTGTATTCTTGCTAAGTTATTAGACTAATGTATCTTAGGAATATTAGGAACATACATAGTATTTCTAAATTGATACAGCTAGGTGGATAAAATTGGTTTGAGATCATAACTGGACGATGGTTACAGAAGATTGATTAAGAGGTCAGTATCAACTGAGAGGAAGGCCTCTAACCTGAAAGCATTTATAGATGAACCTGGATGACAACAAATACGTGAAATGAAACAGCTCTGCCAGCATTTTCTATAGTGATCTACAATCATCATCACTAACTGGGTCACATCATTTCAATATTTGATATACTATGTGAGGAAGCAGTGATAGCATTTAAGAAGATTAGCCAAGAACACTTGAATTTGACCCAAAAAGATACAGAAGAAAGAGTTTTATAGCCCTTCAGGAATGGTTCCAAATTGGTCTCTAGAATGGCTAGACTAATTGACAGCTCTACCAAAAGTGTTGTTAGTGTGCCTGTTTTTCCCATATCCCCTCTAGCATTTGTCGTTTTCCTTTTCTGTCATTTTAGACAATCTGGTACATATAAGGTGGTAGTTCAGAGTTGTTCTAATCTTCATTTCTCTAATTATTAGTGATTTAGAGCATTGTTATATGACTCTTGATAGTTTTGATTTCTGCCTCTGAAAATTGCCTGTTCACATACTTTTGCCATTTCCCAACTGGAGTACGGCATTTATTTTTATAAAAATGGTTCTGTTCTCTCTGTATCTAAGAACTGAGACCTTCATCAGAGAAACTGGCTGTAAATTCTTCCTCTTCCCTTCCTTGTCCCCAGTTTCCTCCTTTTCTTCTAATTTTGGCATGTATTAGGTTTGTGCAAAATCTTTTTAATTTTGTCAACAAAATTATGCATTTTACCTCTTTTCACCCTCTCGGTCGCTTGTTTGGTTATGAACTTTTGCCCTACCCATAGATCTGATGGATAATTTTTTTCATGCTCCCCTAATTTACTCATGATATTATCCTTTATGTCTAAATCCTGTATCCATTTTGAACTTATTTCTGAGTATATGGTGAAATATTGCTCTATAGCATTTTGTGCCAGGTTACTTTCTAGTTTTTCTAGCACTTTTTGTCAAAATAGTGAATTCTTGCCCTAATCGCTGGGATCTTTGAGCTTATCAAACACTATTTTTTTTTTACTCATTTGCTTCTGTATATTGTTTACCTAATCTATTCCATTGATCAAGCACTTTATTTCTTATCCAGTACCAAATTGTTTTGGTGTTTAAAACTTTGTAATATAGTTCAAGAACTGGGACTCCTAGGCCGGCTTTCTTCACAGTTTTTTTTAAATTGGTTTCCTTGATAATCTTGACCTTTTGTTCTTCTAGATGAATGTTATCATTTTTTCTAGCATGATAAAAAGAATGGCTCTATAAAGTAATTCTTAGGTAATTTGATTGATTTTGCACTGAATAAGTAAATTAGTTTAGGTAGCATTGTCATTTTTATCATATTGGGTAATATTTCTCTATTTAGATCTGTCTTTATTTGTGTGAAATAGGGGAATGGCTTAAACGTGCAATTATGAAAACATGAGAAGGGAAGAGAAAAGCATTCACAAGATATTTTCTCTATCAGACTATGTTTTCAGAGTTACTAAGCGGATTAATAAGTCAGCAAGCAAGACTCTGCTGTGTTAAATGTTTATTGATAGCAAAAAGAAAAACAAATGATTTAATGGAGGAAGAAGCAGCCTTGGAGACTCTTCTCAAATAATGTCCCTACTATGGTTATGTTAAGATCATGCAAAAACCTTGATAGATGTAACCATGGATATATACTTTAATGATTCTCTCAGTAATAACATCAAGTGAGGCATTTAACAGGAAAACACATGCTCCACAAAGATATTCATCATTGCTAATGAAAATACCCTATATGGAATCCCAATGGAAGAGGGATTCCCAATTGAAGGTGAGATTTTCCAGATGTTCCTGTTTGCAGATGATGTGGTAATAGCATTGAACTTTATAATGCTACGCTTTTTCAGTGAGTCATAGTCAATAATAAATAGAGAATGGAAGCATAGTCCAGTGAGTTAGTTTAATGGTAGCTGTATCATGTATAGGTACTTAAGATAGACAGTGAAGATGAGGAAAATGAGGATGAGAGTTTAAAAGATTTCCCCAGTACCACACAGGTAGTGAGTGTCAAAGGCAGGATTCTAACTGAGGTCCTCCTTCCTTCACAGTTACTACCTAGCTCCCAAGAGAAAACTGGATCACATTTGCAACAACATATTGTTGCACTTTCATTGATGTTACTTTTGCTACTGCAAAAGCCTGTCTTATTGACCACCAAAACTTTCTTGGAGTCAACGAAAATATCTTCTTCCACATGGCCAATCTCTTACTAAATTTTGCCATTTTTACCTCTTTGACAACATCTTTTTCAACCCTTCCCCCACCTCCCATAGCTTCCATTTCAGTTCATGCTGTCATTGCTTCTTCCCTTAATTAGTTCAAAACCTCCTAATAGGTCTCCCTGCCATAAGTCTCTCCTCAAATAAATTTATCTCACAAAATGATTTTCTGCCCCAGTAGTTTTTCTTAATTTCAAATCTGACCATCCTACACCCATACTAAATAAACTACAATGGCTTCATATTGCCTCTAGAATGGAATATAAACTCCTCTGCTTAGCTTTCAATACACAGCTTTGCCCTACTTTAGCTTTCCAACCTCATTGTACATTATTCCACATCTCACATTCTACCATTCAGCCAAATTAGCTTTCTCTCTGATCCTGAAACCCAACACTCTTGTCTCCTGACTCCTTGCCTTTGCACTGTGTGCTCCTCATGGCTGGACTATCTACTCAGCTCATTGGTGGTAGTTAGCCCGCAGCTGCTGCTAATAGTGATGAGAAAGCTAGATCCCTTTTTCATGATTGCTCCTTGAAAAGAGGAATTTTTTCATTTCTTATCTATAGCCCCCAGTGTCTAGTACAGTGTCCAGCACATAGTAGGCCCTTAATCACTGCTTATTGATAATTGAATGATCTCAGTATTAGAACAGTAGATGAGCAAAAAGGGAATAGAAAGATGCATGAGGGCTGTAAGTAGCTTATGACTTACTGCCAAAATGATTTGCACCTGAAAAGTGGAATCAAATACAACATCAGGGAAACCTGGGTAGGAAGGAAGGCATGTCAATCATATAATGAAAGTGAGGTTGTGAAGAGGATGGAGTCAGAGAAGGCCACATTTGGGAGCTGAACCTAAAACTAAATCCTGAAGGAAGCTGGAGATTCCAAAGGTAAATTACTTCCCCAGGGTCATAAAACTACCACTAGGCAAATGTACAAGATTTAAGCAGCAGAGGTCTATCACTTTTTCCTCTATACTGAGTCCTCAGAAACATTTCTTATCCAAACTATTCTTTTGATAGTTAGCATGTGGCTGCCTACCCACAAGAAAATTCTTGTTACTTATCTTTTCACAAGTTTCTCTCTTATATTCCCCAACTAGTTTATAATCTCCCTAAGGGCAGGAGCCAGGTCATTTGCTTGGATTAAAGGCACCTCTATGAAAGACTGAGCAAACCTGAGGAACCATTCAATTGTGGGGGAAAAAAAGAGAGCTTTAAAGGAAATCATCCAAAGTATTGTAAATTGTAAACTGTAATGAGAGACAGTTCTCTCTTTGTCTTTTTCTCTCATCTCTAAAGAGGCTAAATCACTTGTTTAGACAGTTGTTAGAAAGTGAAAGACTGGCGTCTGTCTTATACCCATACGCTATTTGCTAGGTGCTTACAAAACAAATCTATTTAGTTTCAAATACATCTGCTACATGCACAACTAGTCAGGAAAGTTAAATTCTCCCACATTTGACTTCCTGAATTCTATTCAAACTTCAAAGAGATTTTATTTCTTTAGAAACTCAGCATGCATTTAATTTGAAAAAAATAGAGTAAATTTTGCAAAGGTTACTTATCTAGTGCTTTTCCCTACAAAACCATTTTATTTACTATTGGCTGAGCAGAGAAGGAACCCTGGTGTCCTTGGAAAGAACACTGGACTTGGAATAGAAACCTACATTAAAACACTGGTTCTGAGGAACATCTATGATTTTGGGTAAGTCACAACATTTTTGACCCTCAATTTTCTCACCTAAACATAAAATATAATAATACTTGTCCAAGCTACCTGTGGTAGGACAAAGCTGCCTCCACTGATTGACTTCGCCTTCCCAGGTTCAGCTTCCCTCCCCACATCCTCAGAATATCTGAGTTAGGCCCAAAACGAAGCTGCCCTTTGGACTTCCTCTTTGTTCCCCACTTCCCTGACCATCTTCTGGATCATCTAGGTTCATACAATGCCCCAGCCAGGTGAAATCTGGGCCACTCAGACTTGGTAGGTGCCTAAGACTACCTAAGTTTCTGAACACTGATAACCTAATGATCAGACTCCTGTAGAGAGGGTAATGAGGGCGTGTCCCCCACATCCAGAAAAGCTAAATGCCACTGTGTCCTTGTTGCATATCCTTGCTAAGTGCCATTGCATCCTTGTTTCTATTCTTGCTATGTCAGGGCAAAGTAATCCTCCTTTGTTAAATGTTCAATTACTTTTAAGGCTCGATGGCTGCCCAGAGTCTTGTCTGGTCAAATCATACAACACTTCTCAAAGTGAACCCCAAGACAAAACCTCACATCAGGGTATATATAGCCTTCCCCTAGCTCAGAGAATGTCACAACCTTCTTGACCCACTGCCCAATCACAGAGCACCAAGGTGTGGGCATTCCTGAAAAGGAAGCCTCCCCGCCACAGGTTCCAGGTGAACATATTTAGCCTATTAGGAGGCAGAGTATATTTTCAAATCAAGGAAAGTTATCAGAGTCACTTAAGTTTAGCCAAGGGGCAGGGAAGTTCTTAAATTCCCATTCTCATAACACCAGTCTTCAAGTGACAACACGTGAGTAAGGAGCTATAGCATGAGCAAGGAAGCCAGTGTCACAGATCACAGCATACATGGAGGGCAATAAGGTATAAGAAGACTGGAAAGATAGGAAGGGGACAGGTGTAGAGAGTCGCTTTTCACCAATGCAAGTTGTTAATTGTCCTATAATTGTCTTACCCAGGACACTAAAAGGTAAAATAACTTTCCATTCTCATGCAGCGTGTGTCCTGTGGGATTTGGACCCAGGTCTACCAGAATCATTCACGCTCCAGCTCTCTATCATACCATAGCCTTTCTAAAGATGTTACCTATCTTTATGTGATGATTTGAGAAGTGTCACAAGGTCCTGTCTGCTCAAAAATATTTTTCCCACTATCAATGGTTCTCTCCATCCTGATCCAAAAGTCCCAAAGAAGAATCCTTCCACTATATCAGATCATCAAAATGGGGCATTGTCACTATAGGAGAAGAAACAGTGCTACCCCCTTCCACTTACATACACCTCAGCACAGGATAATTAGGCTAGCTACTTTCAGATTGAAATATGAATGAGATACTGCCTAAAGAAATGTTACTCATACCCATAACATATTCAAGCAGAAAAAAACAAGCATTTATTAAGCACCTACTGTGTTTCAGGCACATCATCTGCTAAGGGCTTTACATATTGTCTTCTTTAATTCTCACAAGAGTCCTTTGAGGTAGATGTATAACCTCCATTTTGCAATTGAAGAACTGAGGTAGACAGTTGATTTGCCAAATGTCATAACAACTAGTAAGCATATGATATGGGATTTGAACTCAGATCTTCCTCACTATAAGCCCTCTATGCACTGTCACCTAACTGCCTCTGAAAGAAAAAAATTGAAAAACTACTGTTACAAAAAACTGTTAGAAAAGGACTAAACATTCTGCATTAGGTAGTTTTGGGCTGGATAATAAATGTTGGATGATTGATTGATCGATAAGTGATTTCTAAGATGAACTATGAGCTTGTGGGATTTTTTTTACTTATTAAACATTTATTCAAAGTGGGTAACAGGGCCATGAAAAGATGGGGCATGGCAAAGATAAGTTTTACTTGATAAATTAGAAGCAGAAATGCCTGGTGGCAAAGCTAGAAGGAGTTTGACCACATCCCCACAGTCAGCATAGAACAAACAGGGCTTTGTCCTAAGGTACCACCATCTGGGAGCCAAGGACTGGTCCTCCCCAAGAGGGAGGGCTTCCACAGTTGTTCTCCATAGTTACAGAAATACCTATACCACAGTTCTTCACCTCCCACAGATCTCTGTACCCTCACAGCACAACTACACCCACAATAGGATAGTTCTTTGTGCTACTACCCTCCACATCTACACCTGTCTAGCCTCTGTGCTACAGTCACATACCATCAGCAGCCCCAACTGAAGTTGTCCTAGGAATTGTATTTGACTTATTCCCTACCTCTTACATGACTTATTTCCTGTCTCTTACAGAACAAAGTCATACCTATAAGCAGAATGGGAGTAAATGGCATATGTTGAAGGGCAGGGCTATTTGAGCATCAGTAAAACATATTCCTTCCCAAAAATATTCCAAACAGTATTTAGTCCAGGGGTGGGGAACCTATGGCCTCAAGGTCATATGTAGCTTTCTAGGTCCTTGGGTGCAATCTTTTGAGTAAGTCCAAGTTTTATAGAACAAATCTGTGAAGTTTGGATTCAGTCAAAGGGCTGCACTTGAGGACCTGTGGTCTCGAGGCCACAGGTTCCCCATCCCTGGTTTAGTCTCTTCAATTTATGATGGTTTAAAGTTTAGCTCTTTCCCCTTTTCTAAAATTATTTCACAGACTACAAGGGGAGGGGGAGAGCCAAGATGGCAGCATAGAAGCAGAAAAACTCCATATGTCCCCTCCATAACCACCTCAAATACCTATAAAAATGACTCTGAACAAACTTTAGGGCTACAGAACCCACAAAGTGACATAGAGAAACAAACCTCCCTCTGAAGACAGCCTGGCAGGAAGGGTTCATTGCAGCGCTCTGGGAACAGAGCCCAGCCACTCTTGAGTCTATGGTTTTAGCCTCAGGCCAGCCCAACCAGCCCTGGCTACAGGGTCTTTAGGAGAGTGGATCACCAGCAGCTGTGGCAGTTTCCAGAATTATCTACCCATAAATGCCAAAGACAAAGTGAGAGGTCAGTGGATTTTGGGAACAGGGTGTCTGGGAGTGCAGTATGGCCTCTGCCCCCCAGGGGGAGTAGCAGCTGAGGTGCAGCGGCCACCACCATGAGGCTGCTTCAGAGCTCCTGGCCTGCAGATTGTAGGGGGACCAAGCAAACAGTCTGAGGGGTAATCACTCTTGCTATAACCTGCTTGGATCTGGATTGCTGTCTAGGGTGGAGGTCCTGGGGTGTGTGACCAATGTGCCAAAGTGGGTGGAGGCTTCTGAGAGGGCACCCAACTAATAGCTCCAGAAGCTATAAAATCCTCAGAGATTTGGTACAAAGCTCTCCTCTCTGGAAGTCAAGTTCTACTTGGCAAAAAGATCAAAAGTCAAGTAATTGAGGGGCAATATGAGAAGCAAAGCAAGCATAGCAATCAAACCTTAGATTCCTTTTTTGAGGACAAAAAAGATCAAAGCAGGAAACAGGAGGAAGACAACATCGTCAGAACTCCTGCACCAAAAGCTTCCAAGAAAAATATGAACTGGTTACAGGCCATAGAGGAGATGAAGAAGGGTTTTGAAAACCAAATAAGAGAAGTGGAGGAAAAATTGGGAAGAGAAATGAGAATGATGCAAGAAAATCATGAAAAGCAAGTCAACAATCTGACTGAAGAAAATAACACCTTAAAAAATAGACTAACTCAAATGGCAAAAGAGGCTCAAAGAGGCAATGAGGAAAAGAATGCCTTAAAAAAGCTGAATTTGCCAGATGGAAAAAGAATTTCGAAAGTTCACTGAAAAGAATAATTCAGAATTAGATTGGAGCAAATGGAAGCTAGTGACTTTATGAGAAATCAAGATACTATTAAACTTATCCAAACATGAAAAAATAGAAGACAATGTGAAATATCTCATTGGGAAAACCACTGAGCTGGAAAATAGATCCAGGAGAGATCATTTAAAAATTATTGGACTACCTGAAATCTGTGATCAAAAAAAGAACCTAGAAATCATCCTTCAAAAAATTCTCAAGGAAAATCACCCCAATGTTTTAGAACCAGAAGTCAAAATAGAGGTTGAAAGAATCCACCAATCACCTCCTGAAAAAGATCCCAAAAAGAACTCCTAGGGATACTACAGCCAGGTTCCAGAGTTCCTGGATCAAGGAGAGAATATTACAAGCAGCCGGGAAGAAACAATTTGAATATTGTGGAAACACAATCAAGATAACACAGGATCTGGCAGCTTCTACACTGAGAGATTGAAGGGCTTGGAATTTGATATTCTGGAGGTCAAAGGAGCTGGGATTAAAACCAAATATCACCTACCTAGCAAAACTGAGTGTCATGTTTCAGTGGAAAATATGGTCATTCAGTGGAATAGAGGACTTTCAACTATTCTTGAAGAAAAAACCAGAGTTGAATAGAAAATTTGACATTCAGATACAAGAAGCAAGAGAAAGTAAACAGGGAAAAGAAATCATAAGGAACTTATTAAAGTTGAACTATTTACATTCCTACATGGAAAAATGATAATTGTAACTGATGAAACTTTTCTCAGTATGAAAATAGTTGAAGGGAATATATATATATAGTCTTTATCAGAGGGTATATAGACATATGAATATATATGTGAATGTGTGTGTGTATGTGTGTGTGTTTACAGGTGTACATTGATAGAGGGCACAGGACCAATTTAATAGGAAGGGATGATACTTAAAAGGTGAAATCAAGAGGTGAGAGAGGAATATAATGAGAGGAGATGGGGAGAGACAGAATGGAGCAAACTATCTCATATAGAAGAGGCAAGGGAAAATGGTTACATTGGAGGGGAAGAACAGAAAGGCAAAAGGGAATGAGTCAAACTTACTCACTGAATTTGGCTTAGGGAGGGAATGACATGCACACTGAATAGGGTATGTTTCCCTACAGGAGAGTAGGGAGGAAGGGGATGAGAGGGGGGATGATGTAAGGGAGAGCAGGTTGTGGGGGAGGAAAGTTTGAAGCACACACTTCTGAAAACGGACATCATCAAAGTTGAGAATAGAACAAGTGGGGGGCAGGATATGATGGAGGGTAATATAGTCAGTCTTTCACAATATATCCACTTTGGAAATGTTTTGCATAGCTACACATGTACAACCTCTATTGAATTGCTTATCTTCCCAGTAAGGGTGGGTGATGAGGGAAGAAGGGAAAGAATCTGGAATTCAAAGTTTTAAAATCAAATATTTAAATATATATATATATATGCACATATATATATATGCATGTATATATGTGCACATATATATGCATATATTTTTTTCCACATGCAACTTGGAAATAAGATATACAGGCACTGAGGTATAGAGATCCATCTTTCCCTACTGGAAAGTTGGAGGGGGGATGGGGAAGGATATAGGAGAGAGAAGATTGGAGGAGGGTGTATAAAGTGGTGTCACTGTTTTGGGGTGGTAGGTAGGGGAAAGATAGGGAGAAAATTTGTAACTCAAAATCTTGTGGAAATGAATGATGTAAACTAAAAATAAACATAAAATTTAATTAAAAAATAAAATACTTTCACAGAACCACTTTGTAAGAGCAGCTGAGAACTTGCCATTGTAATTTTCAATTCTTCATTTTGTTGAATCATTTCTCTGAGAGAAATAAAACCCTAGTCCATCAGAATTCTAGCCCTCAGTTCTTTAGGTTACTCTACGCTGATAACATGAAGAACATTTCCCAGAATCTTTTGGAGTTTGAATAACTATGTAGAGGATTTTCAGGTAAAGAAATCTACTGAAAATAGACCTGCATGACCATTGGTCAAATTTATATTTATCTAAACCTCATAAGGAGGCAGCATAATGCAGTGGAAAGAATTGGGTCTTAGAGTCAAGGATACTGGGTTCAAATTCAACTCTACCAATGTGACCTTGGACAAAACAATTAACTTCTCATCCACCCAATAAGGTTATTAAACTATATAGCTTTTATGTTTCCTTCTAGCTTACAGTTTAAGATCCTGTGATCCCTTCATGTCATAATCATTACTGACCCCAAAAAAAATGGATTAAGAAAAGCAGTTTTCCTCACTTCCAGTTATGAAGCTTTTTTCGGGATTGAAAATACACATTCGCAGCAGTCCACTCCTAGTTCCCCAGGGGTAGTCAGAAGTCTTTATGATGGGGTTGGCCTAAAAGCTGATATGTTTGGGGTTGGAATCTTCCTTGTAACTTGAGCATTTGGCTTCAGTCAGATTCCTGGCTTGCATATATTTCTTTTGCCTCCCTGAAAGAGGGAGACTAAGATAAACTCTGCTTTAGTTACAGAAGACAAAGTATCCAAATGTGTGTGCAGTAAGCATTTTAAACAGGCAGTGTTCTTGAGGCTGAATAAGGCAGAGCAAGCTGAAACCTTTGTAACCATGGCTCCTTCTAAAAGGCATCACTGATAACCTAGAAAAAGTGGCCATGGAAGTCTGCCAGTCCTACAAACCCAATTTATTTGTATAAATAACAAATAATAACCAGAGAAGAAAAACAGGCAGACCCAATGTGAGAATCCCATTTTGTTTTCCTCGGGGCTACAAGAGTGTTGCGAATCTTTAAAAGGGAAAAAAAAGAAAAGAAAAAAGAGTGTTGAAAATCAAATAAAGTTCAGAGGATCTTTTTCCTTCCTTGGGCTGTGGGGGTGAGGCTGGGTAATAGAATCCAAGCCTGAAATTCAATTGTTTGAGGGAACTCCAGGAGTAAAAATCCCTTTTATTAATATAAATGACCAGGGTGGATAGGTGGTGCAGTGAATAGAGCTCAGACCCTAGAGCCAGGAGTACCTGAGTTCAAATTCAGCCTCAGACACTTAACATAAAAACTAGCCGTGTGACCTTGGGCAAGTCACTTAACCCCAATTGCCCTCCAATATATATTTTATTAATATATTAACCCCAATTGCCTTTACATATATATGTGTAAGTGACCAACTCCTCTACTGGACTCAAAAAAAGTTTAAAGGTAAATGACTTGACTGAGGTCACACAGCCAGCATGTGTCGAAGGCAGGATTTGAACTAAGATCTTCCAGTTCTAAAACATACCTACTATATCATGCTGCTTCTCTAGAATATCTTAGTAGGTATTTTATTTTAAATAGTAAAAAATTAAGTTATATGAGATCAGTCTTAGAAGTTTTGTTATGCTCCCAGCAGCCATGGTTCAGGCCCAAAAATGCAGATGCTAAGACTCTCCTTGCCTGTCCCCAAGCCACATATGGAGCTGAAGCAGGAAGCAAAGTCCTTACTTAAGAGGCTAAGCATCAGGGCAGTAGGTAATTACTCAGATTAAATTATCAGTGATGGAATCATGCATGTTTGTGGCAAAGATATTAGGTTGAGCTTCTTTAAGCTTGAAGGCATTCTCTACCACTGACAGAATTCTAGACATAAAGGACAAGTCACATGAACAATTTGAATAAGAAGTGACAATTGCTAAGAGCCAGAATGCTTTATCCAGGACAGGTCATCCCAGATCAAATGAACCTCTTTTTTTTTTTTTTTTTTTTGATATGGTGACTCTACTGTTATGGAGCAGCCAGGTGGAGCAGTAGAGAGAGTGCCAGACCTGGGGTCAGGAAGATTGTGTTTCTGAGTTCAAAATTAGCCTCAGAAACTTACTACCTTAGTTTACTGTAACTGGGGAAGGAAATGGAAACAATTCCTTTGCCAAGAAAATCTCAAATGGAGTCATGAAGAGTAGGAAGCACTTAAATGTCAGAGACAGTGTTGGAAAGTTGGAACACTAAGGCATTTTTGGCAGAGTTGTGAACTGATCCAATCATTCTGGAGAGCAATTTGGAACTATGCCCAAAGGGCAAACTGCGCATATTCTTTTGACCCAGCAATACCACTACTGGCCCTATATCCCAAAGAGATCATCAAAAAGGGAAAAGGACATGCATAGACATATATATGTGTGTGTGTGTGTGTGTGTGTGCACACATATATACATACATGTATATATGTATGTATGTATATAGCAGCTCTTTTTGTGGTGACAAAGAATTGGAAATTGAGGGGAATGACCGTCTATTGGGGAAAGACTGAACAAGCTGTGGTAGTGAATGCAATGGAATACTATAGTTCCATAAGAAATGATGAGTAGTCAGATTTCAGAAAAACCTAGAAAGACTTACATGAACTGATGCTGAGTGAAGTGAGCAGAACCAGGAGAACATTATAATCAGTAACAGCAACATTGTGTAAGAATAAACTTTGGTGGACTTAGCTCTTTTGAGCAATACAGTGATCTAAGATAATTCTAAAAGACTCGATAGAAAATGCTATCCACATCCAGAGAAAGAACTATGCAGTCTGAATGTGGATTAAAATTAAAATTATACCTAGCTGTCCAATAGCCTGTGCTATGCAAAATTTTTATCAATGACTTGGATTAATCATCAATGCCATGTTTATTAACTTTATAGATGGTGCAAAACTGAGAGGGCTGGCTAACACATTGGATGATAGAGTCAGGATCCAAAACAAAACAGATTCCATAAGCCAAATCAAATAAGAAGAAATTTAGTAAGGATAAATGCAAAGTCTATACTTGCTTTTAAAGAAATCAGCTTCACAAGAAAGGAAACAAGCAGTTTCTATGTGCCAGGCACTTTAGAACTAGTTTATCCTCACAACCCTGGGAGGTAGTCACTATTATCATCCTCTTTTTACAGATGTGGAAACTAAGCAAAACAGAGGTTAAGTGACTGCTCAGGGTCACGTGGCAAGTACATATCTGATACCAGGTTTGAACTCACCCTTTCTGTCTTGAGGCCAGCACTCTGTTCACTACACTACCTAGCTGTCTCATCACAACTGCAGAATTGGGAGGATCTGTCTAGAAAAGAGTTAATTTGAAAATAATCTGGGAGTTTTAGAGTAGTGCAAGGTTAATATATGTCAATAGGAGGCCATGATAGCCAAAACAACCAATACTTTCATTTAGATTACATTCAGAGAGGCAGTGAGGCAGTGTTCACAACAGATGTGCTTCTCTTACTGCTGTACTCTGCCCCAGTCAAAGCACATCTGAAATACTATATTCAATCCCCGGCATTTCCACTCAGAAGAACACATATGAAATTGAATGAATATAGAAAATGGTGGTCAAGATGAAGAGGATAGGAGAGACCATGACAAATAAGGATTAGTTGGAGGAACAGGGCTTTTCCACTTAGAAAAGAAACAACTTATTGTTAATATGAGGCCTGTTTTTAAGCATAGAATATAAAGGGGTGATTAAGGATATTCTATTTTGAGGCAGAAGGCAGGATTAGCTAGGAGTAATGAATGAAAGTTGTAGAGACAGATTTAAGGTGTGATTATAAGGACCAAATAGAGAAGGAATGAATATTATTCAAATCATAGCATATGGTTAGATCGGCAGTTCATTGAATTCTTCTACCTGCATCAATATATCTCAAATAGATGCCATAACTAGACAGCTATATGGGTCAAAAATTAAATGGAAAGAGAGCTGATTGGATCACCTTCGTATGGATCACCCCCTGGAAGAGCTTTATTGCTCTCAATTTGCTCACTACCACCAAAGAACATCTTTTTTGTTAACAGTTTTCCCACTGGAGAGGTAGCCTGGTGTAGCAAGTAAATATAGAGCTAGTCTGAGAGCCAGGAAGATTTGGGTTCAAGTCTCAACTATGATACATACTGGCTGTCTCCAGTGCAATCCAATAAACAGTTATGAAGTACCTACTATTTTCTAGGCACTGTGCTAAGTGATGTATAACACCAGGCAAGTCACATGACCTTTCAGTACTTACAGGCAACTCTCTGGGTACTACAAATTGGAGAACAGTTACTGACTTTCATTGCTAGAGTGTTTCTTCACCAGGAGCTACCTGGACCAGTGAAATCATAGGTCCAGCAACAATGTTCCCTCTAGTGTTATGATCTAGGCATAAAGGTTGATACTGTAATCAATATCAGAAAGCAAGGAATAGTTTACCTGTCAGATCTGTGGAGAGGGGGGACTTTATGACCAAACAAGAATTAGAAAGCATTATAAAATGCAAAATGGATAATTTTGATTACATTAAATTGAAAAGCTTCTGTACAAACAAAGCCAATGTAACTAAGATTAAGAGGGAGGTGGGAAATTGGGAAAGAATTTTTACAACTTATGTCTCTAATAAAGCACTCATTTCTAAAATAAATAGAGAATTGAGTCAAATCTATAAGAATACAAGTCATTCCCCAATTGGTAAATGGTCAAATGATATGAACAGGCAGTTTTCAGAGGAAGAAATTAAAGATATCTGTAAGCATATGAAGAAATACTCTAAATCACTATTGATTAGAGAAATGAAAATCAAAACAACTCTGAGGTACTCACCAGTCAAATTGGCTAAGATGACAAAACAAGAAAGTGACAAATGCTGGAGAGGATGTGGGCAAATTGGAACACTAATGCATTGCTGGTACAGTTGTGAACTGATCCAGCCTTTCTGGAGAGCAAACTGAAATTATGCCCAAAGGGCTATAAATAATTCTATACCCACCCTTTGACCCAGCAATACCACTTCTAGGGTTGTATCCCATAGAAGTGGGAGGAAGACCCATATGTACAAAAATATTTATAGCAACTCTTTTTGTGGTGGCAAAGAATTGGAAATTAAGGGGATGCTCATCAATTGGGGAATGGCTGAACAAGTTGTGGTATATGTATGTAATGGAATACTATTGTGCTTTAAGAAAAGAGGAGCAGATGGACTTTATATTTACATGGGGAGGCTCATATGAACGGATGCTGAGTGAGAAGAATAGAACCAGGAGAAATCTGTACACAATTACAGACACAATGTATGTGTGATGGCCAACTTTGATAGATGATGAAGAGAGATATCTACATTCAGAGAAAGAACTGAGTTTGAATACAGATTGAAGCAAACTACTGGATCTTTTTCTTTTTCTTGTTTGGTTTTGTTTCCTCTTTCCCATTTTTCATTTCATCTGATACAATCCTTCTTTATAATCTGACTAATGTCTAATGTGAAAGTATTTGCAGAGCCTATACTTGATTATATGCCATCGTGGGGGGGGGGCAGAGGGAAGGGAAGGAGAGAAAATTTGAAACTCAAGAAATTGTGGAATTGAATCTTGTAAACTAAAAGTAAACAAGCAAATTAATAAAGACCAAAATATTTTTAATGTTCCCGCTAGTGATATTCTATGGTTGCAAATAATTGAATATTACAATTAATTTTCAAGTGACCGAGAAGGCAATGAAACCCTCATAATTGGGGCAAATGTATCACAGCAAGTTACCAGTAATGCTTTGAGAATAAGAAATAATAGAAAAGACACCATTAAGGACCAGAAGTGACTTGGAAATGTGTGGGTCATCATTTAGTGAAGGTGAGAGATAGCAAATGGATAACCTAAGTGTTATTCTAGTATCCATAATATATCAAATGACCCAGTAGAAGCCCTCTAGCATTTGTCTGGGTTTTCTATTGAGTATTTATAAGAGGAAATATATTAAAGAGGAAAAGTGGCCATGGATGGACTGCTACCTGAACTGGTAGAGGATATATCCCCACGGATAAGATCAAGACCTCTTTGCTGTAATATAAATAGGGAAAAAATCCCATCATTCAGACACCATCAAGTGGAGTCTGATGACCATTTGCTGTAGATGTTGTTAGAGGAGTTTCCTGTTGGATATATTGAACTAGATTTCTGAGATGCATTCCATCTCTAATAAGGATCTGAGTCTTTTGATCGCACAAGAGTCTGTCTCTAATTAGAACCCTATCAGCAAAACTTAGGATACACCTGGGATAGGTAGACAAATCATTTAAATCTCTGTCACAGTTTCCTCAACTACAAAATGGAGATAATAAAAACACCTACATTTAAGAACTGCTTTCATGATCAAATGAGATAACATTTGTAAAAGTGCTTAATATGGTCACTGGCGTATAGTAGGTATTATATAAATGTTTATTCCCTTTCTCCCCTCCCCACCCCCATGAAAGAATGATGGTAAGGGTAATGATCCTTCTGAAACTGGTACTATTTGGAAATCCCATATTCTTTTTTTCTTTTAACCTCATGCCACGGGTCTAGGCCTAGCAGGCATCCAGCCTTGGCAAACATAGTGAAGTCATTCTGATTTTACAGAGTTCAGTAGAAGGTCAAGAGCTGCGCAGTTCACTCAACCTCATTACAGGCTATTTGTGGAAAGCTTACTGTATGTTTTCATTAAGAGACGACCATGAGCCTCAGAAAATTAAACATGCTGTCTCGTGTTTAAAGGGTCTCTATAATAAACAAACAAGAACAAGATGAAAATATTGAAATGAATAGTTCATTGGAAGGGAGATGAACTGAGATGTCAAACTAAAAGCATCCATAAATAAGCATTTAGTTAAGTCAAAATGTACAGGATTATTGAAATGTCAGGGCAGCTTTCTCAAATTTACAGGCCCAGAGAGATTGATTCTTCCTGAGCAATTCATTTGCTTTCCAGTCAACCACAGACAATCCAGTAATCCATGAAATTGTTTCTGGAGGGAAAATAATGCCAATGTCACAAAGACTATGTGTCACACTCCGGAATTCTAGAGGTTTTATTTTGTTTTTGTTTTTAAGTAAGAAAGAAGAGGTGCCATTAAAATTTAAAGATACTGTTCTTTGTCTTGGTTGGAATTTGATAGGAACATCCTCCTTTCTACTTACAGTATAAGAATCATTTTTCAACAGCTAAAACTTGGTTTGCTTTAAGGACACTAAATGTAAATAGCACAATTAAATCAACAAGCACTTCTTGGGACTCTTTTGTCGTTGTTGCCTCTACTTCAGGAATTTGAGTAAAAATGTTGTCATTACACATTCAGGAAAGAGTGCTTTTAAAAAGCTGACACCACCTCCTAAGCATTGGAATTTCCATTCATCTTGGAAATATCTTCAAGCAGAAGAGAAATATCTATGCTTAACATATTCATTTAAAAGAGAGCCTACAGCTGAACTTCCTTGATGAGTCCCATCTGTCTGTTCTCTATAGATTAAGTGGCATGAATATACAAACAATCCTTCAGGTTCTCTACTATAGGCCACAAAGACACAAATGTGATCTTCAAGGCACTCCAACCTAAAGCAGCAATTCAACCCAAAGAGATTAATTTAGGCTGTCTCTAGCTCATATCAAAACAATTGGATTCATTGGGCCAATTCACTTGGTCATATTCTTTCAAAAGGTAATCCATTCACTTGTAGTAATTTACAATCTGCTGGTTATCTAACACTTTGCCAGGCATGGTGGACAACATGAAAACAATGACAATTATACTCACAACTCACATTTAGAAAGAACTCTAGTAGCTTATTTTTCTTTCCTGGGTTACATGAAACCAGGGATTATCTGGAACATTCAAGGTGTGAGAAGAATTTGAGAAATCTCCCTTGACCAGCATTCTGAGTGGAATACCTAGAATAAGTTTTATGGGAGGATATGGACAAAAGTTACACAGGATGGGTAGGATTCTGTGGATGAGTTGCAGTCTGCATCTTTAAGGGGCAAAAAGAAGATCTGAATTGGTGAGATTACAGATTCATTTGAATATTTAGAGGATTACCAAATAATCTTAAGAATTAGAAGCAAGCCCAGTAGACATGTAGTTCAATTTCCTACTCCATTCAGGGAATCCCTATTCCTCACTCCACAGCATCCTTGACAGTTTATTGGGTAGCCTCTATATGACATGGTCTTTAACCTCAAGGAGCTAAGGAAAAAACTGAAATGCTTTAAAGAACATACTAACAACATATGTTAAGGAATCTGCAAAAATGTCACTCTGGCAAAAATGAAGGGAGCAGTGGGAAAGAAGTTTGAAATAAGTAGAGTGGGACCAAGTTGAAGAAGGCCTTAAAGTCTAAATCATCCCTGACTCTTTTTCCTCCAGTTCCACACTAAGGGACAGATCTCCAGACCTTCAATTTCTCTCTGGACACCTCCTGTCTCCTTTCTGTTCATTAAGAACTGGTGCAGTTAGGGCAGCTAGGTGGCACAGTGAATAGAGCACCAGCCCTGAAGTCAGGAGGACCTGAGTTCAAATTCTACCTCAGACATTTAACACTTACTAGCTGTGTGACGTTGGGCAAGTCACTTAACCCCTGCCATCCTTAGGCAACCCCTGGCATCCTTAGGCATATTTATTTCTATGAAAAATCTGTGACTGCCCTCCATTCATTCTAAATTATTAACTATAAGGAAGTAAAAATAACTTACATCCACATATCTATATTTACCCCTTAATTGCCCTGCCCTCCAAAAAGCAAAAAAAAAGCCAACACTGGTGCAGTGGAAAGCACAGAGACCTTTGTTGAAATTGTTTTCCTTCTTTGCACCTCAGTTTCCTCCTTTGTAAAATGAAAGGGTTGGAAATAGTTTTGGAAGTTTGAAAATAGTTTTGAAAGCTCTGAAGGATGCCTAACAGGGTTGCTATGATAAAAGTACTTAATAGACACTGAAATGTACCTCTAAATAGAAAGATTTTATTTTTTCCTTTCTTGCTTGTCTCCCACAGAGCAAGATTAAGCCACAGATACCATTTGCATCTTATTTTTAAACTCTAAAGTGGCAGCATTAATGTAATCACTGTATGATTGGAGAAGAAAATTATTAATGTACTCATGGGTCACATGAAAATCTCAGATTGGATAACAAAAATAGTCAGTCATTCCATTTTTGGTTCTAATTGTTGCTTCTTGGTCCACATACAGGTTCCTCAGGAGACAAATAAGATGATCTGGTATTCCCGTCTCTTTGAGGACTTGCCACAATAAAAAACTTTAGTGTAGTCAATGAAGCAGAAGTAGATATTGTTATTGAACTTCCGTGCTTTTTCCATAATCTAGCAAATGTGAGCAATTTAGCCTCTAGTTCCTCTGACTCTGCAAAAACCATCCTGCTCTTCTGGTAATTCTGGATTCACATATTGCTGAAGCCTAGCTTGCAGAATCTTAAGCATAAATGCTGGCATGTGAAATGAGAGCATTTGTTCTATAATTTGAATTTAACATTTGTCCTTCTTTAGAATTGGGATGTAAATTGATCCTTTCCAACCCAATGACCACTCTTATGTTTTCCAAATTTGTTGGCATATTGAGTGAAGCATCATCTTTAGAGCAATGGTGGGGAACCTGCTGCCTCATGTGACATATGACCCTCTAGGTCCTCAAGTGCAACCCTTTGACTAAATTCAAACTTCTCAGAAGAAATACTTTAGGGTTTTAAATAGATCAGCTGGAATTCCATTACCTCCACTTCCCTTCTTGTTAGTAATGCTTGGTAAGGTCCACTTGACTTTATTCTCCAGGATGTCTGGCTCTAGAATGGCAACCAAAACATTCTTATATAATTCTTTTGTGTATTCTGGTCACTTCTTAATTTCTTCTGATCTGTTAAATCTCTGCCATTTTGTCTTTTATCTGCCCATTTTTGCATGAAATGTTCCCTTAATATCTCCAATTTTCTTGAAGAGATCTTTTCTCTTTCCCATTTTTTTTGTTTTCTTCTATTTCTTTGCAGTGCTTATTTAAGAAAACATTTTTATCTCTTATTCTCTGGAATTGTGCATTCAGTGAGGTATATCTTACGCTTTCTCCTTTATCTTTTATTTTCCCTTTTTCCTAACCTATTTGTAAAGCCTCATCAGACAGCCATTTTTTTTCTTTTCTTTTTTCTTTGGAATATTTTGTTGTTGTTGTTGTTGATACCTCATGTATAAGATTTCGAACCTCTGTCCATAGTTCTTCAGGTATTTTATCTACCAGAGGTAATCACTTAAACTGATTCAACACCTATACTTTATATTCATGAGAAACGTTACTTAGGTCATACCTATGTGGTCTGATAGTTTTTCCTTCTTTCTTCAATTTAAGTCTGAATTTTGTAGTAAGAAGCTCATGCTCTGAGCCATAGTCAATCAGCCCTAGGTCTTCTTTTAACTAACTATATACACAACTTGGCAGTAAGTTAGGTATCAGAATTAAAATAGGCTAAACTTCTTTGGGTCAAAGATAGGTTTTTAGTGGCTCACCTTCCAAGTAAAGGTATAATTAATGATTAAATTATTTTAGAAATAAACCATAGGGGTGGAGCCACGATGGCAGAGTAGAAGCACTTCCAAGGCACTTTGCCCCACAAAGCTTCCAAACAATGTGAAAGGGGACTCTGAACAACTTCTGGAGCCCCAGCACCCACAGAACTACACAGAGAAACTAACCTCCCACTGAGGAGAACCCAGCAGCCTTGCAGGGAGCAGCGAGCGCAGCTCTGAGAGCAGGCAGCACAGTGCGCTGGGAACTGAAAGCACAGCGCTCTGGGAGCTGAGCCCAGGCCCGCTGAGCTGTGGTTTTAGCCCTAGGGCGGCTGGGCGAGCAGCCCGCTGGAGGAACCCCAGAACACCAGTAGCTGTGGCGATTCCAGAATTATCAGCACAGATATGCCTAGGACAAAGTGAGAGGTTAGTGCCCTATGGACTTTGGGACCAGTATTTGGGGAATGCATCAGCTTCCTCCCCTGGGGGCAAAAAGCTGCTGAAGAAACACGGCACAGAAGCCATTTTGCAGCATCAGTGGCAGCTCTAGCTCCTGGTCTGTGAACTGTAGGGAGATCCAGCATCAGTCTGGGGGTTAATTGCTCTTGCTTTAAACTACCTGGATCTGGATTGTGGTCTGGGGGGGAAGTTTGGGGTGGGTATCCAACTTGCCAGAGAGGGTGGAGGCTTTACAGAGGCCACTCAACCTGCAGAAGTTGTAAAGACCCCACTTTGGGTGGAAGCTCTCCTGTCTGGTGGCAGAGTTCTACTGTGGCAACATGCCTAGGCAAAAGAAACAAAATAAACAGAAAAATTCAACATTGGACTCCTATTTTAGGGGCAAAGAGGATCAAAGCATGGAGGAGGACTGTGAGGTCAGAACTCCTGCACCAAAAGCCCCAAATGAAAATACAAGCTGGCTACAGGCCATAGAGGACCTTAAGAAGCAGATAAGAGAAGTGGGGGAAAATTTGGGAAGAGAAATGAAAAAGATGCAAGAAAAGTATGAAATGACAGTCAACAGCCTGACTGAGGAAAATAACACCTTAAAAAATAGACTAACTCAAATGGCAAAAGAGGCTCAGAAAGGCAATGAGGAGAAGAATGCCTTAAAAAGTCAAATTTGCCAGATGGAAAAAGAATCTCAAAAGCTCACTGAGGAGATTCATTCCCTCAGAGTAAGACTGGAGCAAATGGAAGCTAGTGACTTTATGAAAAATCAAGATGCTGTTAAACAGATACAAACAAATAAAAGAATAGAAGGCAATGTGAAATATCTCATGGGAAAAACCACTGACCTGGAAAATAGATCCAGGAGAGATAATTTAAAAATTATTGGACTACCTGAAAGCCATGATCAAAGAAAGAACCTAGAAATCATCCTTAAAGAAATTCTCAAGGAAAATTGCCCTAATGTTTTAGACCCAGTGGGGGAAATAGAGGTTGAAAGAATCCACTGATCTCCTCCTGAAAAAGATCCCCAAAAGAAAACTCCTAGGAATATTATAGCCAGGCTCCAGAACTCCCAGATCAAGGAGAAAATACTACAAGCAGCCGGGAATAAACAATTTCAATACTGTGGAAACACAATCAGAATAGCCCAGGACCAGGCAGCTTCTACACTGAGGGATAGAAGAGCATGGAATATGATATTCCAGAGGGCAAAAGAGCTGGGATTGAAGCCAAGGGTCACCTACCCAGCAAAACTGAGTATCTTGTTTCAGGGGAAAATATGGTCATTCAGTGGAATAGAGGACTTTCAAGCATTCTTTTTTTTTTTTTGCAAGAGTCAACATTATTTATTCATTCAAAGTTGTTCTTAAAACAATATTGCTTTTACTGTATACCTACCGCATACAATACTGTTACTGTATAAAAAGTTCTCTTGGTTCTGATCATTTCACTATTTATTATTTCATGCAAGTCTATCCATGTTTTTCTTTTTTTTTTAAACAAATACTTTATTAACTTCTGTTTTACATCATTCATTTCCACCAGATTTTGAGTTACAATCATTTTCCCCCCATTATTCCCCTACCTAACCTCCCAGAATAGCAGTCCCACAAGATATCGCTTCCTCCAATCTGCTCTCTCCCATACCTTCTCCCATACCCCCATCGATTTTTCCATTAGAGGAAGATGAATCTTTGTGTCCCAATGCCTGCACATCTTATCTCCCTATTATAAGCAAAAGAGTATTAATAATAGTATTTATATATATTTGAAACATTTAATGTTACGACCTCGAATTTCAGATCCATTTCCTTCCTCCCTTGTCACCCATTCCTTCTTGGGAGATAAGTAATTCAGTATATGTTGTACATGTCTAGCTATGCAAAACATTATCATAGTAGATATATTGTACAAGGCTGCTTATAATTCCCTCCCACTCATCCCACCCCCCACCTGGTCCATTCCCTACATGATCCTGTCCCTCTTCTATAGTGGGTACTTCCAACCTCCCCTCACCCCAAGGATGCCCTCCCATCCATCATCTCTCCTCTCATCCCCCTTCCCCTATCCTGCTGCAGGTTGAGATATCCCATTTAGTATGTATGTCATTTTCTCCCTGAACCAAATTCAATGTGAATGTGGTTTTGCCTTTTTAGCCTTCCTTATTCTCCCCCTCCTTTGCACCCACTTCCCCTACATGAGATAGTTTACCCTACCATGTCTCTCCCCATCTCCTCTTGCCACTTTCCTCTCTCACCTCATAATTTCATCCCTTGAGTATTCTCCCTTCCCAACAAATTCAACCTATGCCCTCTATCCATATATAACTGTAACCATATACACACACATTCACATATGTATTCATATGACTCACCCCCTTCTTCCATTATTTTCATAGTGAGAAAGATATCATCAGTCACAGTTATTGCTTTTCCATATAGGAATGTAAATAGTTCAACTTTGATAAGTTCCTTTTGATTTCTTTTCCCTGATTACCTTCTCAGGCATCTCTTGCTTCTTGTTCTGGATGTCAAATTTTCTATTCAACTCTGGTTTTTCCTCAAGAATGCTTGAAAGTCCTCTATTCCACTGAATGACCATATTTTCCCCTGAAACAAAATACTCAGTTTTGCTGGGTAGGTGACCCTTGAGTTCATTCCCAGTTCTTTTGCCCTCTGGAATATCATATTCCATGCCCTTCGATCCCTCAGTGTAGAAACTGCCAGGTCCTGGGCTATTCTGATTGTGTTTCCACAATATTGAAATTGTTTCTTCCTGGCTGCTTGTAGTATTTTCTCCTTGATCTGGGGATTCTGGAACCTGGCTATAATATTCCTGGGAGTTTTCTTTTTGGGATCTTTTTCAGGAGGTGATCGGTGGATTCTTTCAACCTCTATTTTGCCCTCTGGATCTAAAACATCAGGGCAATTTTCCTTGAGAATTTCTTGAAGGGTGATTTCTAGGTTCTTTCTTTGATCATGGCTTTCAGGTAGTCCAATAATTTTTAAATTGTCTCTCCTGGATCTATTTTCCAGGTCAGTGGTTTTTCCCTTGAGATATTTCACATTCCCTTCTATTCTTTCATTTGTTTGGATCTGCTTAACAGCATCTTGATTTCTCATAAAGTCACTAGCTTCCATTTGCTCCAGTCTAACTCTGAAGGAATGAATCTCCTCAGTGAACTTTTGAGATTCTTTTTCCATCTGGCAAATTCGACTTTTTAAGGCATTCTTCTCCTCAATGCCCTTTTGGGCCTCCTTTGCCATTTGATCTAGTCTATTTTTTAAGGTGTTGTTTTCCTCAGTCAGGCTGTTGACCATCATTTCATACTTTTCCTGTATCCTCATTTCTCTTTCCAATTTTTCCTCCACTTCTCTTATTTGATTTTTAAAGTCCTTCTTAAGGTCCTCTATGGCCTGCAACCCACTCATGTTTTCCCCTGGGGCTTTTGGAGCAGGACTTCTGACCTCACAGTCCTTTTCCGGCTCTATGCCCCCAAAATAGGAGTCTAGGGTTGCATTTTTCTGTTTCCTTTGCCTTGGCATGTTGCCACTTAATTGCTTGACTTTTGGGCTTGTTGCCACACTATGGGTTTAAGGCCAGCTAGAGGAATTTTCGTCCCGAACGTGTGGGGGCAACTTCCGTTTCTGGCAAGCTGTAAACCCACCCACAACTTCCACCCTAGATCACAATCCAGATCCAGGGAGGTTAAAGCAAGAGCGATTACCCCCAAGACTGATCGCTGGATCTCCCCACGATTTGTAGGCTGGGAGCCGGAAATGCCTATGAAAACTACACAGTGGTGTGTCTCCTCAGCGGCTTCTATCCCCCAGGGGAGGGAGCTGACGCATTCCCCAAATACAGGTCCCAAAGTCCATAGGACACTAACCTCTTACTTTGTCCTAGGCAAGTCTATGTTGATTATTCTGGAGTCTCCACAGTTCCTGGTGTTCTGGGGTTCCTCCAGCGGCTGCTGGCCCTGCCGCCCTGGGGCTAAAACCTCGGCTCACGTGGACCTGGGCTCAGCTCGGCTCCTGGTTGGGTGGTCAGACCACTGCGCTGGTCCTTCCTGCAGGGTGCTGGGCTGTCCTCAGCGGGAGGTTAGCTTCTCTGTGTCGTTCTGTGGGTGCTGGGGCTCCAGAAGATTTTCAGAGTCCTTTTTTACATAGTTTGTGGAGAATCTGGGGGCAGAGAGGCTTGGACGAGCTGTTTCTACTCCGCCATCTTGGCTCCGCCCTCACTTTCAAGCATTCTTGAGGAAAAAACCAGAGTTGAATAGAAAATTTGACATTCAGACACAAGAAGCAAGAGATGCTTGAGATGGTAATCAAGGAAAAGAAATCAAAAGGAACTTATCAAAGTTGAACTATTTACATTCCTACATGAAAAAACAATAACTGTCTGATGAAACCTTTCTCATTATGAAAATAATTGAAGAAGGGTATATGGGCATATGTTTATAGGTATACATGGATAGAGGGCACAGGTTGAATTTGATGGGAAGGGATGATTCTTAAGGGGTGAAGTCAAGAGGTGAGAGAGGAAAGTGACAAGAGGAGATGGGGAGAGACAGGGTAGGGTAAACTATCTCATGTAGAAGAGGCAAGGGGAAGTAATTTCAGGGGAGGGGAAGAACAGGAAGGCAAAAAGGCAAAACCATATTCTCATTGAAGTTGGCTCAAGGAGAGAATCACATACATACTAAATGGGATATCTCACCCTGCAGGAGAGTAGGGGAAAGGGAGATGAGAGTGGGGAGGATGGAGGGGAGGGCATTCTTGGGGGAGGAGAGGTTGGAAGTACCCACTATCAAAGAGGAACAGGATCAAAGTAGGGAATGGACCAGGTGGGAGGTGAGATGGGTGGGAGGGAAATATAAGCAGTCTTTTACAATATATCTACTATGGTAATGTTTTGCATAGCTATACATGTACAACACATGCTGAATTGCTTATCTTCTCAGAGGGAGTGGGTGACAAGGGAGGAAGGGAATGGATCTGAAAATCGAAGTTTTAAAATTAAATGTTTCATAAGATGTCCAGGCATTGAGGCTCAGAGATTCACCTTGCCCCTAATGGCAAAGTCGAAGGGGGTATGGGAGAAGATATGGGAGAGAAAAGATTGGATGAGGGGATCTCTAGTGGGACTGCTATTCTGGGGTAGTGGCTGGAAAATTGTAGTTCAAAATTTGGTGGAAATGAATTATGTAAACCAGAAGTTAATAAAGCATTTGTTTAATTAAAAAAAAAACTTGTGGAACTGAATGTTGTAAACTAAGAATAAATAAATTTAAAAGAAAAAAAGAAATAAGCCATATTGGAAAAGGGAAATTTCAATGAATATAAATTAGTTACACTTAGTACGTAAGATTTTTATTTATCATGAAATTGCTCCTCTCAGAGTAGAGACAGATTGACAATCGTTGGTTGCCATGTGTCATGTGACAAACAGGAGAGAGTAACTGGAGAGTAAACAGGAGAGTGGCAATACCACCAAGTTGCATGATAGGCACAGTAGTGACTAGTGGAAGATGGGCTAAATGGGACATGGACAAAGCACTCGTTACATCTTTACCTTCTTTCACATTCTCTACATTTTTCATGGGCCATCCAAAATCCTTTGGCAGGTTGCAAGTAGACCATGGGCTATATGATGTGTGGGTCTGATATGGATCTTCTCCACCTTTGGCTACAAAATATATAATCAATCTGATTTTTATATTGACCATCTGGTGATATTCATTGTAAAGTTGCCTTCTGGATTGTTGAAAAAGTGTTTGTTTTGGCCAGTGAGTTATCTTGATGAAGCTCTTTTATTCTCTTCCCTGCTTCATTTTGTACCCCAAGGCTAAAATTGCCTGTTATTTCAATTATCTTTTGGTTACCTACTTTAGCATTGCCCTCCCCTCTGATAAATGTGCCATCTTTTTTGGTGTTATTTCTCTAAAGTGTTGTAGGTCTCCACAGAACTGATCGACTGTCCTCTTTGGCATCAGTTTTTGGAGTATAGACCTTTATTACTGTGATGTTGAATGGTTTGCCTGAGATTTGAACTGATATCATTCAGTTATTTTTGAGATTATATCTCTGTATTGCTTTTCTCATCCTTTTATTGACTATAAGGGCTACTCCATTTCTTCTAAGGGGTTCTTGCCCACAATAGTATATGTAGGGATTACCCGAATTAAACTCACCCACGCCAATCCATTTAAGTTCCCTGACACCCAAGATGTTAGTTTTAATATTCCCATCTTCTACTTATCTATGTCCAGCTTACCTTAGTTCATAAATCTTATATTCCAGGTTCCTATGCAATACTGATCTTTAGAACATCAGATTTCCTTCCATCACCAGATGCATCCTGAGCTACCATTTGGCTTTGATTTAGCTGCTTCATTTCTACTGGAACTTCTTGTCTTCAACTTTTCCCCAGTAGTGTATTAAACACCTTTCAACCTGAGGTACTCATCTTTTAATGTCATTTCTTTTATTATTTTAATACTGTCCATGGGGTTTTCTTGGCAAAGATATGGGACTGGTTTATCATTTCCTTCTCCAGTGGATCGCCTTTTGTCACAACTCTTCACTATGACATGCCTATTTTGGGTTACCCTACACAGTGTAGCTCATAGTTTTGTTGAGCTACACAAGACCCTCTGCTATGGCAAGACAGTGATCCAGGGGGATAAATCAAATTAGCCAATGGGTTTTTGGGTTTTTTCTTCATAAAGCCAGCTCCTAGTTTTATTTATTAGTTTAATGGGTGTTTTTACTTTCAGTTATATTAATCTGTCATTTGATTCCATTATTTCTATTGTGGTGTTTAATTAGGGATTTTTAATTTGTTGTTTTCTAGATTTTTAAAATTTGCATATCGAATTGGTTCATCTGCTTTTCTCTCTTTTATTGGTGGAAGAGTTGAAAGATATCATTTTTTCCCTTACTATAGCTTTGACTGCCTTCAATAAATTGTGGCATGTTATCTTCTTATTGTCATTATCTTCAGTGAAATTATTGTTTTTATTATATGTTCTTTAACTCATTCATTCCTTAATATTGTGTTATTTAATTTCCAATTAAATTTTAACTTATGCTTCCAAGGCACTTTATAGAATATAATTTTTATTGAATTGTGGTCAACAGGGGTACATTTAATAATTCTACTATTCTGCCTTTGTGAGGTTTTTATGGTCTAATTCATGGCCAATTTTTGTGAATATGTTTGAACTAATGGTAAAAATGGTCCACAAGTACCCTTCAGCTTCTCTTCTAACTATAACCTACTTTTCTACCCCATCAGTTACACACAGAGAAGGTCACACCCTTAATCTTGCCATTGTCCTTAAATGTACTACTTCCATGTTTGTGAACTGTGAAATTACTTTATCTCTTCATAATGTCTTGTCATTTTCCCTTTCCTGTTCATGTAAGCCCAAACCCTATTCTTCATCCTCACTGTGACTTCTAATCCCTTGAACCCTTAGTTCTTTCTAAGGTCATACACCTTCACTGACTCTACTCTTTTCTTTCGCAAATCTTGACTCATTAAGGAACTAGTTCAATTTTACACTGTCTGCTTCTCTTGATATCCTTTCTCCCTTAACCTTTTGCTGATATTGCCTTACCAAGCCTCAACCCTGGATTACTCCCACCATTTGCTGCCTTGACTTCTACTCTCATGCTGCTAAAAGAAGCTGGGGAATATCATGCAACTGTGCTGATTGGGTCCACCCCAAATTTATAAATAATCTCACCTGGATCCTCACCACAGTAAGGCATTCTTTTTATACCACCCTAACTGGTTTACTTTTCCACTCATTATGCAACTTTTCCAAAACTTTTTAATAGTGTTGCATTTTAAATTATATATGAAGATAGTTTTTAGCATTCATTTTCACAAAATTCTAAATTTTTCTCCATACCTCCCTCCCTTCCCCTCTTCCTAAAATGGTAAGAAATTTAATATAGGTTATATATGTGTAAAATATATGTCCATATTAGTCACATTTGTGAAAGGAGAAACAGATCAAAAGGAAAAACCATGAAAAAAAGATAAAGTAAAAATAGTATACTTCAATCTACATTCAGAGTCCATCAGTTCTTTCTCTGGATGTAGATAGCATTTTCCATCATGAGTCTTTTGTAATTGTCTTGGATGCTTGTATTGCTGAGAAGAGTTAAATCATTAATAGTTTATCACACATTGTTGCTGTTACTGTGTACAATGTTTTCCTGGTCCTGCTCATTTCACTTTGGATCAGTTCATACAAGTCTTTCCAAGTTTTTCTGAAATCTGCTCATGATTTCTTATTGCACAATAGTATTCTACTATATTCATGTACCACATGTTGTTCAACCATTCCCCAATTTATGGACATCCCCTCAACTTCAAAAAATTTTGCCACCACAAAAAGTTGCTATAAATATTTTTGTATATGTATGTCCTTTTCCCTTTTTTGTGATCTCTTTGGGGTACAGACCTAGTACTGGTATTGCTGGATCAAAGGGTATGATTGATTTGGTTGCTCTTCAGGCATAGTTCCAAACTGCTCTCCAGAATGCTTGGATCAATTCATAACCCCACCAACAATGCATTAGTGTCCCAATATTTCCCTGACTTCTCCAACACTTATCATTTTCCTTTTTTGTCATTTCAGCCAATCATATAGGTATGAGGTGGTACCTCAGAATTGTTTTAATTTGCATTTCTCTAATCAAAATCCATTTAGAGCTCTTCTTCATACGACTAGAGATAGCTTTGATTTCTCCATCTGAAAACTGCCTATTTATAGTCTTTGCTGAATGTTGTTGTTATTTTTCTAGCTCCCTAAAATAATTTTTAGTAGTTTGACTGGTCTGGCATTGAATAAGTAAATTAGTTTAGGTAGAATTGTCATTTTTCTTATATTGGCTCAGCCTAAATATAAGCAACTGATACTTTTTTCCAGTTGTTTAGATCTGACTTTATTTGTGTGAAAAAATGTTTTATAATTGTGTTCAGATAGTTCTTTGGTTTGTCTTGGCAGATAGACTTCCAAGTATTTTATATGATTTACAGTTATTTTAACTGCAATTTCTCTTTCTATCTCTTGTTGCTGGGCTTTGTTGGTAACATAAAGAAGTGCTGATGATTTATGTGGGTTTGTTTTATATCCCACAACTTTGCTGAAGTTGTTAATTATTTTGATAGTTTTTTTAATTGATTCTCAAGGATTTTCCAAGTATATAATCATATCATCTACAAAGAGTGATAATTTTATTTCCTCATTCCCTATTCTAATTCCTTTAATTTCTTTTTTCTCCTTTTATTGCTATGGCTAACATTTCTGGTACAGCAGTGAATAATAGTAGTGATAATGGACATCCTTATTTCACCTCTATTCCTATTGGGAAGGCATTTGTGTTATCCCCATTACTAATGCTGATGGTTTTAGATAGATATTAGTTATCATTTTAAGGAAAGCTCCCTTTATTCCCATGCTCTCTAGTGTTTTCATAGAAATGGGTGCTATATTTTGTCAAAAGCATTTTCAGTATTTATTAAGATAATCATGGTTGGGGCGGCTAGGTGGCGCAGTGAGTCAGCCCTGGAGTCAGAAGGACCTGAGTTTGGATCCGGCCTCAGACACTTAATGCACACACAAACAAAAACCTAGCCGTGTGACCTTGGGCAAGTTACTTAACCCCAATTGCCCTCCAAAAAGCAAAAAAAAAAAAAGATAATCATGGTTTCTGTTTCTTTTATTATTGATATGGTTGATTATGCTAATAGTTTTCCTGACATTGAACCAACCCTGATTTCTTGGCTTAAATGCTACCTGGTATGATCCTTGTGATACATTGCTATAAACTCCATGATTGTAGTTTAAAAATCTTTGCACTGATCTTCATTAGAGAAATTGGTCTATAATTTTATTTCTCTGTTAAAGTTCTTCCTAGTTTTAAGTATCCCCACCACATTTGTGTCACAAAAGGAATTTGGTAGAATTCCTTCACCTATTTTTCCAAATTGCTTATATAGTATTGGAATTAATTGTTTTTTGAATGTTTGGTAGAATTTGTTTGTAAACCCATTTGGCCCTGGGGATATTTTCTTAACTAGTTCATCAAAAAGTTGTTCAATTTCTTTTTCTAAAATAGGTATTCTAATATTCTATTCTATTATTTAGGTATTCTATTTCCTCATCTGTTAATCTAAGTAATTCATATTTTCATAAATACTCATCAATTTTCCTCAAATTGTCAGTTTAATTGGCATATAATTGAGCAAAATATTTCCTACTGATTTCTTTCATTTCTTCTTCATTGGTGGTAAAAGAATTTAAAGAAATAAAATTTTCCCAAAGTGCTGCATCCCATAAATTTTATATGTTGTGTCATTGTTGTCATTCTCTTTAATGAAATTATTGATTGTTTCTGATTTGTTCTTTGATCCACTTGTTCTTTAAGATTAGATTATTAGTTTCCAATTAATTTTGAATATATCTTTGAACTGACCTTTGTTGAATATAAAATTTTATTGCATTATGATCCCAAAAGGATGTATTTAGCACTTCTGCCTTCCTACATTTGATTTTGAGATTTTTATGCCTTAATACAGGCCTGCTCCACCAAAGAATTTTGGGCAACCTGTGAAAAATGTAGAGTAAAACATCCTCTACATTTTTCATGGCTGCCCACAATACTTTGGTGTGCCTAAGGATTGCTTACTGTCCATGGGCCACAGGTTGTACAGTCCTGCCCTTACACATGATACTACTTAGGAAAAAGTATATTCTTTTCTATTCCCACTCAATTTTGTCCAAAGGTCTGTCACATCTAGCTCCTCTAAGATTCCATTCACCTCCTTAGTTTCTCTTATTTATTTTTCTGGTTGGATTTATCAGGTTCTTTGAGGAGACAGCTGAGATCCTTTACTAGTACAGTTTTACTGCCTATTCTCCTTGTAACTCACATAACTCATTCCTTTAAAAATATGGATACTATGCCATTTGGTACATATATGTTTAGTATTGATATCACTTTATTGTCTGTGGTATCTTTTAGAGATGTAGTTTCCTTCCTTATCTCTTTTAAGTAGATCTATTTTTGCTTTTGTTTTGAATGAGACCATGATTGCTAGCCATGTTTTGTTTTGTTTTTTTACTTCAACTGAAGCATAATAGATTCTGCTCTAGCCCCTTACCTTTCTTTTGTGTGTGTCTCTCTGCTTCATGTATTTCTTGTAAATAACATATTGTAGCATTCTGGTTTTTGATCCATTTTGCTATCCACTTCCATTTTGTGGAAGAGTTCATTCCATTCACATTCAGTTATGATTACGACTCTACATTTCCCTTCACCCTATTTTTTCCTCCTGTTCATCTTTTCTCTCCTTTGACCCTTTCTCTCTTAGTGTTTTGCTTCTGCCCACCACCTCTCCCCATCTGCCCTCTCTTCTATCAGTCTCTCCTCACTCCTCCACCCCACTTAATCTCCTCCTGTTCTACTTCCCTGTTGGGTAAATATATATCTATACTCTATTGGGTATGTTTTTCCCTCTTTGAGCCAATTCTGATGAGAGTAAGGTTCAAGCAATGCCCACCACCCACCCTCTCATCTTCCCCTACACTATAATGGGTCTTTTGAACCTCTTTATGTGAAATAATTTACCTCATTCTACCCCTTCCTTCTGACCCCACTGTAATATTCTTTCTCATCCTTTAAGTAATATTTTTGTGTTATTTCCTGAAATTCACCTTAGACCCATATCCTCTGTATATGTATATTCCTTCTAACTGTCTATTAGTTATACAGGTCTTAAGAATTATAGGTATCATCTTCCCATGTATAGATGTACTAGTTTTGCCCTATTGAATCCCTTATGTCTTCTCTTTCCTTTTTACCTTTTCATCCTTCTGTAATATTAATGGAATGGGAAGATCCTTCCTACCCATCAATAGGCCTATATGACCTGCTTTGACCTCATGCCCAGCTGACTGCTGGGATGGAGACTGAGTCACATGGAGCCCATGGTGAAAGGAGCTTGCTGAACAGGTGGAGCAGGAAAAGAGAATGAGGCAGAGCTGAGACAGAGCAGCTAGTGTGAGTGAGAAAGGGAGGAATCTTTCCTAGGGGAGCTTATGTGTGGGGAAGTCTAGGAAGGCTTGGGGAGGTTGGTGCTCCCTGAATTAGTGATGTGTATAAACTTATTTGTTACCATGATGGAATTGGCTTTCTGGTATCTGAATAAATATCTTGTTTTTGCCTTTGAGGAAGAGAGTTATTTATATTTTTTGCAAATTTACCCTGGAAATACACTTGCATAGTCATAGTGGCTGCTATGGGCATCACATTGACGATATACCTTCTCTTGAGTCTTGATATTGGATATCATTATTTTTGTTGTTGCTGTTCAGCTTGAATCTTCTCCTTATGGATGCTTGAAATCCTTCTATTTCATTGGGTGATCATTTTTCCCTTGAAGGATTATGCTCAAATAGGTGATTCTTGGTTGTAGTCCTAGCTCCTTTGCCTTCCAGAGTATCATATCTCATGGCCTCCAGTTCTTTAATGTTGCAGCTACTAAGTCCTGTGTAATCCTGATTATGGCTCCCCAATATTTGAATTGTTTTTTCTGACTGCTTGCAATATATTTTCTTTGACCTTGTAGTTCTAGAATTTGGCTACAGTCTTCCTTGGAGTTTTCATTTTAGAATCTCTTTCCCAAGAGGTGATCAGTACATTCTTTCATTTTGTATTTTGCCCTCTGGTTCTAGAATATCAGAGCAATTTTCTTCGATAATTTCTTGAAGTATGATGTCTAGGTTTTCCTTTTGATTATAGCTTTCAGGTAGTTTAGTTATTCTTTTTTTTTAAGCAATTGGGGTTAAGTAACTTGCTCAAGTTTACACGGCCAGTCATTATTTATGTGTGGGTGCTCATTTTCTGAGGCCAGATTTAGTCTAGTGATTCTTTTTTTTTTTTTTTTTTTGCTTTTTTTGGAGGGCAACTGGGGTTAAGTAACTTGCCCAAGGTCACAGGGCTAGGTTTTTGTTTGTGTGTGCATTAAGTGTCTGAGGCCGGATCTGAACTCAGGTCCTTCTGACTCCAGGGCCAACGCTCTACTCACTGCACCACCTAGCCGCCCCATAGTCTAGTGATTCTTAAATTATCTCACCTGGATCTATTTTCCAGTTTAAGTTTTCTTCCAATGAGGTATTTTACATCTTGTTATATTTTTTCATTCTTTTGATTTTGTTTGATCAGATTTTTTTATGTCTCATGGAGTCAGCTTCCACTTGCCTAATTCTATTTTTTTTTTCTTTCTGAAGGGCAATTGGGGTTAAGTGGCTTGATCAAGGTCACGCAGCTAGTTAAGTGTTAAGTGTCTGAGGCCAGATTTGAACTCAGGTCCTCCTGACTCCAGGGCTGGTGCTCTATTCACTGCACCACCTTGCCTCCCCCACCCCACCGTTCCAATTTTTAAGGAATTATACTCCTCAGTTAGCTTTTGTACCTCCTTTTTTCATTTGTCCAGTCCTACTTTTTGAGGAGTTGTTTTCTTCAGTGGATTTTTGTACCTCTTTTTCTATTTAGCCAATTCTACTTTCTAAGGAGGTATTTTCTTTTTCCAAGCTATTTTGGCTCTTTTTTTTTTCGTGATTCTCTTGCATCACTCTCATTTCTTTTCCCAATTTTTCTTCTACCTCTCTTATTTGATTTTTAAACTCCTTTTTGAGCTCTTCCATGTTTTCTTTCTGGGCTTAAAACCAATTCCCACTTTTCTTTGGGGTTTTGCCCACAGGTATCTTGACAGTGTTTTCCTCTTCTGAGTTTGTGTCTTTATCTTCCCTCTAACCATAATAACTCTCTATGGTCAGATTATTTTTGTCTGTCTGTTTATTGCTCATTTTTCCAGAATTTTTCCTTACTTTTAAATCTGAGCTCTCTCTTAGGATGGAAGAGACACTGTCCAAAGGTCTGCAGGACCTGACTGTTTGCCTTATACTGCAGTGTCATTGCCCTGAGGCCCATGGGAACCACATATCTGGTACTATGCTGAGGGAGGGAGGGAGTGGCTGATGCTGCTATAGGCTGTAGGGGTTTGGCAGCTTACCTGGTACTGAGCAGAAGCACATGGTAGGGGTGGGGAGTCCCAGTGCTGACATCTGCCCATTCCCTGGAGCTACCCTGAGGAACATCAAGGATCCCAGTGCTGACATCTGTTTGTCTGGGGCTACACTGAGGCATGTGGGGGGAGGTGTCTCGGCACTGGCCTCTGCCCATTCACCTGGCTATGCTGAAGTACATGAAGGGTCCTCTGCCCATTTGTTGAGGCATTTTCAGGATTCCAGCGTTGGCACCTGCCCACATGCTGAGGTATGTGTGAGGTCCTGCCTGCCTGTTTTCCTAGGGCTATGCTGAGGTGTGTGGTGGGTCCCAGCACTGGCATCTGCCCATTAGCTTGGCTATGCTGAGGCATATGGGAAGTCCCAGTATTGGCATTTGCCTACTTGGCTGCACTTGGGCTCATGACCTCCTGCTGACTTGCTGCATCAGGGCTTGCTGCTGGCTTGCTGAAACATTTCTTGTCTTGGACTGCACTCCCCTTTTGCCCAAGTGAACCAGGCCTTTACTGCCAACCTTCCAAGTTTCTTGGGCTAGAAGATCGCTTTACCCCATCTTTTTGTTGGTTCTGCTATTCCAGGATTCAATTTGAGGTGATATTTTACAGTTGTTTGGAGGTGAATATGGAAGAGTTAAAGCAACTTCTGCTTACTCCATCTTCTTGCTCTTATTCCAGCCTTTTCCCAAACTTCTGATAACTCTTCAAATCTCTTAAAGTTCCCCCTTCCTCAATTCTTTCAGCTGAGAAATTTATCTCATGTTCCACTGAAAATATTGAAACTATTAGTTGAGAGCTCTCTCTTTTCCCCTTCTTCCATCTCATATCAAAAGATATCTCCCTCCCCATCTCTTCTTTGCCCCAGCCTCACATGAAAAGGCAGCCTTTCTCCTTGCCAAGGCAAACCTCTGTACATGCAAAACTGCTTCCATTCCATCTCATCTTCTCCAGGAGATTTCCTCCTCTATCATCTTACTTATCTCTCTATCTTATCTTTACTCTCTCCCTGTCTACCCTGGCTACCTCTTGACTTGTCTGCAAACATGCCCATGTTTCCCCCCCTCCTCAAAAAGTCCTCAATGATCCTTCAATAGTCACTAACTGTCCTCTCATTTCTCTCCTCCCTTTTGTGGCTAAGCTCCTTGATAAGACTTGCTAACTTTGGTGTCTGCATTTCCTTTCCTTTCACTTAAAAAACTCTCTACATTCTGGTTTGTAGCCTCATCACTCAACTAGAATTGCTTTCCTAAATTACCAATAATTTTTTAATTGCCAGATCTAATGGCCTTTTCTCAATCCTCATCTCTGACCTCTTTTCCGCCTTTGACACTGTCAATTACACTGTTTTTCTGGATACTCTTTTGTGTGTGTGTGTGTGTGTGTGTGTGTGTGTGTGTGTGTGTGTGTGTGTGTGTGACAGTGTTCTGTCCTGGATCTACTTTTACCTGTCTGATTGCTCCTTCTCAGCTTCCTTTGTTGAAACCATACCATATCGTATAGTTACCTCCCAAGACTCCGTCCTGAGCTCTTTCCCCTTTGTACTATTTTGTTTGAGCTCCCATGGCTTCAACTATCATCTCTATCTTTATGTTTTTCATATATGCTTATATAACTGTAATGTCTCCCCACACTTCCAGATCCATGTCTCTAGCTGCCCGTTAGATATCTTCAACTGGGTGTCCCTTGGAAATCTTCAACTCAGTATGTCTAATATTGAATTCATAATCTTCCCCCAGACTCCCCCTTCCAAATTTCTCTATTACTTTTTTTTACAAGATACTCTTTTTTTCTTTAAAAACCATACAATCTCTATGAAGACAGGCAGGGAGTAAAAGCAAGGAGATTTGGGGGAAAGGCAAGGAAATTACTCTCAAATCTTGAATTCTGGATTAGGAAGAAAAGAGTAGGTTAAACATGATATAGGAGCCAGCAGGAAGTTCACCTCAAGCCCTTCTGGAGGCCATGGGATAAGAGCAGATTGTCAGTTGCCATGGAGGATGAGGAAAAATCTTTGTGGTCCTGTTTGTCTGGGAGATGAACATGGGAGTAAAGGGCAGGGAATGGTGGAGAATCTTATACTTTATTATTGAGGAAGGACAATGTTAAAATTCAGTTCCATCAACAAATAGAGGGTTAGTTCTATCATATTCCAGAGAAATAAAGGAGGCTTATCCTCCTCTATTGTGGAAAGATTTTGGAGTTCTTGAGTAGCGTCTCCATGGTTCTGTTATCCAAAGGAGATATCTAGATATAAGCAATAATGGCATCAGAAAAGACTGGAAAAGCTAGGTGGAGTTATGCTGCTGGTTCAGTTACTCAAATGTTTCTTGTTTGTTTGTTTTAAAGAAAGAAAAATGTTTCAGAGCTGCTATGGGTCACTTGGGGCTTTATCTGCTAAGAGAAGGGTAGGAAGAAGAGGGCTTCCCTCATTTCAGGAGTCATTTGCTCCATTTTCATCTAGATTCACATATAATTCTTTGTTGGGTACTCCAAAGGACCACAACAGGCCTTTGAAGATGGTGGAAACAGAGTATTGGAATACATCTCAGCCTGTGGCCCTTGAGTTGCCTGATGGAAGAGTGCAGCCCAGCAACTTCCCCCACCCTCCAGACCTAATAGAAAAATCTCTGCAGCTGCCCAACTCAGGTTCAGAGAAAGCCCCAATTCCTCTTTCTTCTATATGTGGGGTTGTAGACGTCTTTGATGATCACATGGCAGTCTAGTACACAGAGATTAGGACCTGGACTGCTAAGATGATAAAGACCATTACCCATGGGCAGAACACAGTAAACTGGGTTCCCTACCCAGTCCAGGACTGCTAGTATCATGGACAAGATCTGCAGGCCAGAAGAAGCCATGGATTAAGTAGGTACTGACAGAGAGCAGGAATAAGGACATCACCATCCTCCCAGTCACTCTGGCTCAAAACCTAGATGTCTTTTTCTACTTACTCCTCACTCTCTCATCTTCCATATTCAATCATTTCAAAGGCCTGTCATTTCTCCCTTGGCAACATTTTTATATACCTCCCTTCTCTCCTCTGTAACTGGCACTGCCTTGGCAGAGGTCCTTGTCATCTCAAGCCTGGACTTTTTCAATAACCTTCTAGTAGGCCACTTTGCCTCATATCCCCTCACTTCAGTCTAGCCTTATCTTAGTTGTCAAAGTGAGCTTCCTAAAGTACAGGTCTGACCATGTCAACATCTCATTCAATAAACTACAGTGGCTCCCTATTTATTCTAGGAACAAATATAAAATTTTGTTTGGTGTTCACAACACTTCACATCCTTGCCCCCTCTCACCTTTCTAGTCCTCAACAGCTTATTCCCACTATGTACTCTGTGATCCAGACCCTGGCCTCCTTGCTCTTCTTCAAACAAGACCCTATATCTCCAGACTCTGCACATTTTCCTTGGCTGTTCTCCATACTTGGAATTCTCTTTTTTTCAGAATTTATTTATTTTTAGTTTTCAATATTCATTTCCACAAGATTTTGAGTTCCAAATTTCCTCTCCATCTCTCCCCTACTCCCTACCCCAAGATGGCAAGCATACTGATTACTCCTTCCCCCAGTTTGCTCTCTTATATATCTCCCCCCATCCCTTCCCTTACCCCTTACTTTCTTATAGGGCAAGATGGATTTCTATACCCCATTGCCTGTATATTTTATTTGCTGGTTGCATGTAACAATATTTTTTTAACATTTGTTTTAAAAACTTTGAGTTCCAGATTCTCTCCCTTCTTCCCTCCTTACCCACCCTCATTTGGAAGACAAGAAATTCAATATAGGTTATATATGTGTAGTTATGGAAAACATTTCCATAGTAGTCATGTTGTGAAAGATTAACTGTATTTCCCTCCATCCTACCCCACCCCCCATTTATTCTATTTTATCTTTTGACCCTGTCCCTTTTCAAATGTGTCTGCTTCTGATTACCCCTTCCCCCAATCTGCCCTCCCTCCTATCATTACCCCTTCTTGTCCCCTCCCCTCCACTTACCTCAATTGGGTAAGATACCCAATTAAGTATGTATGTTATATCCCGTCTTAAGCCAAATCCAATGAGAGTAGGGTTGACTCATTCATTCCCTTTCACTTCCTTGCTCTTCCCCTCCAATTGTAATAGCTTTCTCTCACCTCTTTTATGTGAGATAATTTACCCTATTCTATCTCTCCCTTTCTCTTTCTCCCAATATATTCCTCTCACCTCTTAATTTTATTTTTTAGATATCACCCCTTCATATTCAACTCACCCTGTGCCCTCTATGTATACATACATACATACATACATATACACAAACACAAACATACACACACATATATATATGCACACACATACACTCACCTATACATATGTGTATATTTTACTATTTGATCTTCATAGCAGGAGGTAGGCATTTTTGAAATCTTTTATAGATGGGAAAACTGAGGACAAGAGAGGTAAAGTGGCTTGCCCGGGGTCACACAGCTTAAAAGTATCTGAGGAAAAATTTGAACTCGGGTCTTCCTGACTCGAAGCCCATTGTAGCATCTAGCTGCCTTCTTATATGTATTTATACTGTCTTCTCTTACAGAATATAAGCTCCTTGAGGTACGGACTATTTCATGTTTGTCTTTGTATCTCCACATCCTAATATAGAGCCGGGCTCTTAATAGGTACTTAATTACAAACTTAATTAGCAAGTAGATAATCATTGATTGATTAAAAGATTGACACAAAGAAAGTTTAGAAATTCATTTTCCATATCTGTTTAAAAAAATTTAGACTATGTGATAGCTAAATTCTCCCCTATTTCTGACAAGACATTCCCCTCTTAGCTCTGCTTCTGACAATCAGGTCTCAGCTGCTGTCTTATCCCGCAGCTTTCCTCAGTGCCTGGGACCTCCTCACCCTGGAACTTTCCTGTGAAGTATCACCCCTACTGCCTCCCTTCTGCTACTGGTGAATTCCTCCTCAGGCCTCCATTTTGGGGAGAATTCCAGGCCAGCCAAGCTTCATTCCCCTCCCAGCACAGTTTCTGAGTTTCGGGGCTTCAATACCCAACCCACTTCAGTACATTTTCCCCTCCTTGTGCCCCTCTCCCTTTTCAGGTTCCCTTTGTGTATTATTTCCCTCCATTATAATCTCTGTGAGGGCAGTGACTTTTTTGTTTTTGTCACCCTAGTGCTTGGCACAGAACCTGGCATCTGACAAGTGCTTAATAAATGTTTGTAGCCTAATGTAGCTCTTCATAAAGCTGTACTATGATCTTTTTGAATCAATAGGGAATGTTTTTATAAAAGATGTCTTATTATTAGTATTTGGGTACTAAGGCTGTCAGTGTGTAATTTAATTTTAGTCCTGATACTCTGTGGTCTGTTGAAGGTCCACTTAACTGATCTAAAGAGGCACAAATCTAGTTTTTCCCCAGGTCTAGCAGAGAAAAGGTTGAGTCAAAAATACTCACCTAAGAAAATGATCCATAGCTTCCATGGGTAGAAAGGTAGACATGATATAGAGTCAACCAAAAGTCAATCTAAATGTTGCTTTTCTAGTCAGATCATTCACTGCTTCAGTATTTTAATTCTTAAAAATTCCTATGACTAGAGGCCATATCAGAGGATTGACCACTGAGATTGCTCAATAGATTTTGAAAGGTGTGGCTCTGAACCTTCTCTTTTTCTCCTTCTTAGGAGTGTCATATGAGGGACTTGAATAACTTCCTCCTCAGACTTTCAGCAAAAATGTAAGGAAAAATAAGACAACTCCACTCTTTCTACTGGGCAATCTTCTATTCTCTGATAGAAAGAGAGCAACATTTATAAAGGAGTTCCTGAGCCTCCAGACTCCAACAACAACAAAACTTTCAAAAATTGTTTGCCAATTAAATGTCTGGCAATCTGCCAACTCTCCCACCATGAAGGAAGCAGGAGTGGTCATGAGCCTCAGTTAATTTAATCTCTGTAGGAATCCTTTGAAGTTATTTTGCACTTAATGGTTTCCTGAACATAATTTTTAAAAATATTTCCTTGAAACATGATAAAATAAGTTTGTGTAGGCCTAAATAGGTGTCACCAAGAGAACTTCAGAAGGTCTGATGGATGTTGCCAAATTGCCAGGCTAGGACTGAAGGCCTGAGTGAACAGGGCTGAACTCCAGATAAATGGATTGAATTCAGTGCTCCTTGAAGAGTTCCATGCTTTCATCTTGGAGTCTCTGGGCTTTTCTGATGGCTGCCCAGGCTTCCAGCCAAGACTAAGCTTCACTATGGTAACAGCCATTGTTCAGACAGGATCCACATGGACATCTATCCGCAAAGTATAATATAAACTGATGAAATGAGACTTCATACTCTAGTCAATTTTTTTTCTCATGGTTCTTGCTAAGAACTAGCTGAGTAAAGCCAACATTTTTTCTTTTGATAGTAGTTGTTGAAAGATTAATTGACTTCATTAGTGTAGTCTCTGAGGAAAAGGGTCTCCTTAGACCCAGGGGCAAGCCTTAGAGGTACATGATATTCTTCATTCAAAGAAGATACTGTCTGCAGAAATCAGCCTGAGCCAGGCTTTTGTTGCTTACCCCAAACAGAATACTTGTATTTCAAAGAGAATCAGTAGTAGTCTGTAGGCTTAGATCCTTCCTGAAGCTGAAACAAATTTTCTTGTGCATTTATTGATGATATTTAATCCATTTAAATAATTGCCTTATTGACATCTGTACTTACCTTTCACACCTGACTTTTTGAAACCAAAACTCATAACCAATTTCTTTGCTGCTGCTGCTGCTGCTGCTGCTTCTTCTTCTTCTTCTTCTTCTTCTTCTTCTTCTTCTTCTTCTTCTTCTTCTTCTTCTTCTTCTTCTTCTTCTTCTTCTTTTCTTCTTCTTTTTGCTTTTTGGAGGGGGAAAGTTAGGGCAATTAGGGTTAAGTGACTTGCCCAAGGTCACATGGCTAGTTTTCTGTTAAGTGTCTGAGGACAAAGCTGAACTCGGTTCCTCCTGACTCCAAAGCTGGTGCCCTATTCACTGTGCCACCTAGCTGCCCCCAATTTCTTTGCTTCTTAAAGCAGCCTGAAAGGTTAACTCTTCATGTATAAGAGAGACACATCTGGAGAGCTTTTCAGTTTCTCCCAAGACTCTTCACAGTATTTTTCTTTTTTTTAATGGTCAACAAAAATCATATATAAACACTGTATGATTACAAAGTACTTTCTTCTTAAGGCCTGAATGAAGTAGAAGTGGTATCAACATTTGCAATTTGCAGATGAGGAAACTGAGACCCAGAGAATCTGAGTGATTTACTCAAAGCAACATGATTAATAGATGTTAGAGTTGAGATTGGAACCCAAGCACTCTTGTCTCCAAGTCCAGTGTACTTCCACAAAAGTAGCCATACTGAAATGCAAAACCAATATAAACCTTATGAACTCAAATATCACTAATTTCCAGACGGGCTATACCTTTGCTCCCTTACATTAGAGCAAATAATTAAGGTCTGGCAGTTCTTGGAATATATGACATCAAATTGGGATTGTGTATATGTAGAAGGAACAGAATTAATGAATGCATTAATTGGGAAATTGTGGCTGATATACCTCAAGGAAGTCAAAGATAGAAGGTCCAAAGTATTCTAAAATATTTGTAGTAGAACTTTATGCAGTAGCAAACAACTGGAAACAAAGTAGATGAACATGGACTGGGGAATAGCTTAAAAGTCAGAGTGGTTCCCCTGGTTTTCTTCACCAAACCAAGCCTTATTGTCCAATTGGCCAGTTCCCACCAGGTTCAGGATAACAGCTATCAGGTACCCACATCCCCATCTCTACTGGAGGTAATTCAAAGCCCCACCCCTTTCTGACCCCTGGATCCACTATCCTCTTATTTGGAAATCATCTCTCTGTCCTGTCACTATTCCCCCCAAGGTCCTCAGGATCTTGCTGTCTGCTCTGTTTCTTTACCTACCCAAACCAGCCTTTCTGTATATGAACATAAGTCTCCCTTTATATAGTACATTTCTTTGGGCAGAGCATCTGCAGGTAAGGGCATGATAACCCTATGTGAAGAGAGGGAGAGGAGGGGAAAGGAAAGGACTAAAGGAAAGGAAAGAGGGAAAGGAGGGAGGTAGGAAGGGAGAAGCTGCATTGCTTAACTGGAACTGACCATAACTGATCCCCAGTTATTCTCAAAAGAGAACCATGACATCAGGAAGATGATGCCATGACTCACAAGTGAATTTAAGTGAGGGAGGGCTGTGCAAAGCCACCAGCCTCTTTGACAGCACACTATATACTGTTGGACTTAATGTGTTGGCTAGTATTACTAAACTGCCATTTTCAAAGAATGGTTTTCTGGAAGGGGAAAGAAAGAGGGATATATTAGAAAATTAAGGCATTAATACAAATAAATAGATAAGAAAAAATGCCATGGCTAAGCCTGATAACAAACCTACAGCTAAATATGCCGACCTAGAAGAAGAGAAACAGTCTGGGAGTAGTTTTGTTGAGAGAGAAAAAGGAATTTATAAAAAGAGTCCTTTTAAATCTCCCTAATTGATTCATTATCCCACTCTCCAGAGTAGATTTTTCAAACCTTTTCATCCCTTCTCATGTCCCCCATGGTGTTCTCCCTCTCTATACTTTCGCAGTTGAGAAATTTCCTTCATAGTTTAATGAAAAAAAAATTAGGCCATTCACCATGACTCCCCTCTTTTACCCTCCTCTTCATCTCATATCACTCAAATGCCTTTCTCCCACTATCTCCTCCTTCAATCTTACCTCACATGAAGAAGTAGCCTTTCTCCTCAACAAGGCAAACCTTTCTAGATTCAGAAGTGATTGCATTTCTTTTCCAAATTCCCTCTAATACCCTTACACATTCACTTATTTCAAGCTTTCCCTGTCTATTGGCTACTTCTCTCCTCTCTAGGAAACTGGTGAATCATATAGAATCGTAGACTGAGAGTTATAAGGGACCTCACAACTCCCTCACTTTACAGATAAGGAAACTGAGAAACAAAAAAGTAAAAATGACTTGCTCAAGGTCACACGTGTAAGTCCTAGAGATAGGTTTTGAACCATATGTTTTGACTCCATCATTCTCCTTTTTTCTCGAAGTTGTCATCTTTGAATCTTTTGGGATGAGTATCCCCCGACCTCCCTTAAGACTGTAAGTGAATCATGGGGTTGACTTATGAAAATCCTTTTTTGGAAGGGGGTACATTATTCTTCAGGAAGCAGGAGTCATGACAATGTAGGAAAGTGGAGGAGTTAGGGAACAATTTAAAAGGAAAAGAGAAAGGAAGGAAATCGGAAATAGGACCCACTGCTTTTTTTTTAATTTGAAACTGAGTCATCATTTGAAACTAAGTCTTTCTTTTATGAAACTAAATTTAAGGGATTTTTTTAATGAGTGCTGATAAGGCTACCCCCACCTTAGATTGTTGGAGAATGAAGTTTGTGATTCATAGGCTAAGGTGGTCATACACAAGCTGTTGTTTTGTGTTCTTTTCGGAGTGGCTCATTGAGTTTGCCTACAGACTTCAACTATTCATATGGATGGAGCCAGATTTTGGAAGTGATACCACAGCTCCAAGTTCTGAAGTACCTCACATTCACTTCTGGGTATAGTTCAAGGTGTTTATAACTTTTTTTCCTTTTCACAGAGTGGTTGTAGTCTAACAGGAAAAGCACCCAAAAGTAACTAGATGACTCCAACTGTTGGCTCTGAGCTGGAGCCAAGGCATGGTCAATGAAAGATTTGAAACATAATCCCCTTGTTGGCCACCCAATTTTTAAGTTTATGCTGTTTGATGGCATAATAGAGGGGGTACAATGGATTAACATCTGGGGGTGGTTATCAATTTGTTTTCTTCCTGGAATTTTTAAAGCTGAGCTAAGCATGCTTTTTCAGTAAGAGTAGAGAAAATTTTTTTGTATTTTTTTTAAGATTTAATTTAGGCCTTGCATTCCCAATTCCTAATGCTTTAAACAATCCAAGACTGGATTCAGCCTTGCTCAATTCATGGATGAAATCTACCATGCAAACAGCTTCTGCAAAATGTATAGATGTGCTAGTCTCCTCTGGATAGATGGGTAGGGAAGGAGGTTGACAAAAGAGAGGAATGAAATACTAAAAATTCTGATAGAATAGGTTGTCAGAGTTGATACAATGGAAAGAACACTAACTTTAGAGTGAGAGGTCCTGAGTTCAAATTCCACCTCTGACATTTACTATTTCTATCAACTTGGATAAATCCCTTATGGGCCTCAGTTTCCTCATCTGCAAAATTACGGGGAGGGGGTTGGTAGAAGCTTCTCAAGCCTGTTCAAGTTTCAGATGTATGATTCTGATTATTCAGCTGTCTCAAGATAAAGTTGCTGTGCTCTAAGTAGATAAGGAAGAAAGGGAATGAGGCCACACACACCTTGCTATAAATAGATGCTTCAGCCAAGACTATCAAACCACTTTCAGAGATAACTCCATTGATTCTCTTGACTGGGATATACCTCCAAAGCTAGTTAGCATTCTTGGAACTCCATTTCTACCTTTCTCTTGGTCATTGAGTGGATTTGCTTTGACTTTTTTCACACACTCAAACTGCCTTGGTAGTTATTTAAAGAATTGGATTTTGTGTATTTTATCATCTATGCCTAAACAATTAAGAACCTGGAAATTGGGGGCATTAGGTATGGAATGAGAATTTGCAATCCTAAAGCCAGGAGATACATGAAATAATGCCAGGCACAGGGAATACAAATACAATGGAAAAATTCCTATTCTCCTAGAACATCATTTCCAACTGTGTGTTAGACATCTCCACTTAGATGCACTGCCCCATCCCCAAACACTTCAAATTCAACATATCTAAAACAGTGTTCAATATCTTTCTCTCTAAAACTATTCTTCCTTCTGACTCCATTATTTCTGTGATACCACCATTTTTACCTAGTATCCCCTGTTGACAATCTGGCATTTATATCTATAATCTCTCTTATCCAATCTGTTATCAAGTCTTATAAATTCTACTTCTATAATATCTCTAGCATTTGTCCCTTCTTTGTTAACCCCATTGCCACAGCCGTGGCATGGAGCTATATTACCATGGACTTGGATTATTGCATTAACCTCCTTAGGTTCTCAACTTTAACCCTCTCTCCCTCAATCTATTCTTTATATCAACTGGTCACCATACCACATTGCCTTTTTCTTGAACAATAAAGAGGATAGCCAAAATTTTAATAGGTTTTTTTTCAGCTTCTCAGTTTTTACTTGTGCCCTCCCAACAACCCTGTGAGCTAGGTACCATTATTTTCCCCAATTTATGAATTAAAAAACTGAGGCACAGAGAATTTAAGCAATTTGCACAGGATCTCACAGTATTATCTCTCATTGTATACCAAATATAACTGTCATTAAAAGCCCTCCACAGTCTTTGACACTATGTCTTTCTTGTCTTATCCTCCATTTTTTCTCCATCCACCCCAAAACAAACTGGATTACTTTCTGCACCAAAACAGGTCCTAGGCTTTTGCACCTCTGGTACTTTGGCTCTGCTTATTGTGGAATTTCATTAAAAACCCCAAAATTCATTTTCCTTCCAAGAAGAGTCCAAACCTCTAGGAAATAGCTATAGGAATGGAAGCCTATATATAATATATATTGTATTTAATATAACATAGAAATCCCTGGAGTAGAGATGGGACTTACTGGAAAATCTGAGGATTGTCCCTTTAGCATCTCATAGTTCATTTCTCTTCTGATAAGAGCCAAAATCCCAGGATAGAATTATCAGAGATGATGCCTTCCCTCTTTTCCTATTGAATTCCTATTTATCTTTTAAAATTCAATTCAGCTTGCTCTGGGGACCAAATGTTTGAGGAGCTCTATCATTTTTCTCTTACTGCCATTTGTGGCTCCCTCTGGGAAGTCTGTGGAGATACATAGACTTTCTATACCCTTCCCATCTCCCTTCCAGGACCACTCAGATCTTATATCTTCTATAGCTCTCTAGTCTGTGCTTAACTCCCTTAGGATTGCTCTACATATCTGTTGGGACCCTTTTATAAGTTTAACACAATGGAGTGAATGGCCCACAATTGCTTAGACCACCAAATAATCCCTAACTGCTAAGTCTCAATTATTCTGTGACATGTGAGATATCAGTGGGCACAGGAAGACAAAGCAAACCCTTCTTGGGGACAGGGGGATGAGAGTTGTGGGGAGAAAGTCACTTTCTGTATACTCCTGAAGTTGATTAGTTTCTCCTGATCAAACAGCTACTTGCCTATTATCTTGTTTTAAGGTCTTACTCCCTGCTACTAGCCTGTAAACTACATGAATGCAGAGACCATATCTCAATGCTTTATGTATTCCCCAGAGTCCAGCACACAGAACTGCATCTACTAAGTACCTAATAAAAGCTGGCTACCTTTGTTACAAAATAAGCATCCATATTTATTGAGCAAAAGGTAGACTGATACAGAAGTTCCCAAAAGTTCTCATGCCAACTTTCTTTCCAAGCATTCAGCTGGTTTGTTCTGCCACTAGTTTCATCCCCTTACTTTAATAGGAAAGCTTCTTAGTTCTTTGATCCTTTTCCAGCTGCATAATGTGTCTCCAGCATTGGCGCACACTGGTTAGAGTTTCTCAGAAAAATCAAATTAAACCTTTACTATTATCTTGAAATCAAAGAAACAGCCAAACAGCCTTGTATTTGGCCATTTAATCTATTCTCCTGACTCCATGCAGAGAAGTATGTGTCAGTCTGGTTTTAGAAGAATCATGGGTTTCAATGAGTCAGATGCACTTGTCAGGAAAAATTACAAAGCAAAGACCTAGCAAAATTTCTTTGCTGATCCACTGGTTAAAGTTTTTTTTTTCTTTTTTTTTAAAGAATTCCCATGTGGTAGGATTTTTAAAAAATTATTTATGCATTTCATAAAAGCACCCCTGGCACTGATCCCTTCTTCTGTAGGGCATTTTTGAGTGTTTCTCAATAATGTAACCTATAAATACATCGACAGAAATATAGCAAGCTCCAGTGCTCTGACGTTGCTTGTCCTTTCTCTATTCCTTGCTCCAATCTATCACCCAGAGATAGACTGTATTTAGAATCGTAACAACAATCTCTAGTAAACAGATTACGCTTGGTGTGGGAGAACCTAAGTTTTAAGAGGGCTCTAACTGAAATTTCATTGTATGCCAAGTCTGAACAGGAATCTAGTGTGGACCTCCAGTTTCATGGGGGTCTCTTGTGACAATTTACAAAGTGCTGCAAGCTTTAAGAATACCTACTGTGAAACAGGTTTTCTGATGGTCCCCTCTGTCCCCTTCAGGGACGTAGTTGAAGACTTCATTTCTCCACCTCTAAAGTAAGTTTCTCTTTCTCCCCTTTTATTGAGGGGCAGCTAGGTGGAACAGTGGGTAGCGCATTTAGTCTGGAGTCAAGAGTACGTGAGTTCAAATCCGGCCTCAAACACTTGTTGTGTGACCCTGGGCAAATCACTTAACCTCTTTGTCTCAGTTTCCTTCTCTATAAGAAGGGGGTAATAATAACATCTACCTCACAGGGTTGTTGTGAGGACCAATGAGAATAATTTTAAAGTGCTTAGCATAGTGCCTGGCACATAGTAGGTGCCAATAAATATCAGTTATTATTATTATGACTATTATTAATAATTCTAAAGCTGAGTACTTGACACATACTAAGTGCTATAGGAATGTTATCTATTATTCTTGTTATTAGCATTATTGGGGGAGGTAGATTAGAAGTCCCTGAGGCCTGTTCCAGTTTCAGATCTATGACCCTATTATTCAGTTTTCTCAGGACAAAAATGTGTGCTTTAAGGAGATAGGGAATCCATCATTATTTATTTATTTGCTTATTTATTTATATATTATCTATTATAGCTAATATATATCTGTATAATATTATTGATTATTATTGCTACTACTATCACCATAGGAAAAGGATCAGAAGGGTCATTCAGAAATATTTTAACTCAGGTCCTCCTGACTCCAGGGCAAGTGCTCTACTCACTGTGTCACCTAGCCACCCCCTGTTCAGAAATATTTTAATCCACTTCTCACTGGTATACCTACTGTGAATAAGGCACTTTACTCAGCACTGCGGGTAGAAAGATAAAATCAAAAAAAAAAGTTACTGCCTTAAAGAAATTTACATTCTACTTAGAGCATGCTATAACACTGAGTATTCTTTCAGAAGGAAAGAAGCTACCAGTCCTACTACATTTTGATAGTGAGGACTTCAGAACACCTTCCTGATCTCTGTCTGGTTCCTCACATTAGCCAATGGTCAGCAAAGCTTTACAAAAGCTCTTAACAAAGAATAGAATGGACCCCTTAAAATGTCACTTGCTCTGCTTCCTTAGCTCCCCAGAGGAACTAATAAATGGGGAAATTATCCAAAGAATGGCCACAGGAGGACAAAGTTTGGAGGGCAGAAAAGGCTATATGAGAAATGGACTATACAAAAAATCCATTCCTTCTTCTTCTCAAGAAAAAGGACTATTACTCTTCTCTTGTGTTTCCCATGGCACCTACCATGGGGCTGACTGTTTATTGGGTGCTCAAAAAAGACATATGTAACCCATGTTCAGAAAAAGCTTAGTTCTTCTTACCCCGGTAATTTCCTGGATCTCTGGCCACCAAAGGAAGGCAGAAATTTAGAGGATGGTAGTTTCATCAGGCCACAGACATAATGCTGAATGAGTATTTTAAGAGACTGGGGCCTGCTTTACATTAACCATGGCAAATATGTTGGAAAGTGACCTGACATGAGTACAGTGAGCTAGCTACAAGGTGCAGGGAAGTCATGGGGAAGGTGTGTCATTCTGACTACTAAATAGGGGAATTACATCCTTCATCCTCCCTTCCCCAAGCATCCCTGGGATTGAATTTTGAATCCACAGTGAGTTCATATATTCGGGCAAGCATGTCAGGTGAGGGCAAGGAAGGCAGAGATAGCACGTTGAGAGGTTCTGAGTAGGCATTATAGGACCATAGAATTAGAGATCACCAAATCCAGCAGAAGAGAAAGCTAAAGCACAGGTTACAAGACATGCTAAGGATCACATAGCTAATAAACATCTGAGCAGAATTGGAATAGAAGTCTTCCTAAATCTAAATCCATAGAATTATTCACTAAGCCATGAGGCTCCCATGGCCATGGTATGCAGAAGTGGTCCCCAGGGAGAAGACTGAATGCCCCCTGACCAAGTTCCTTCAACTACTTCATTTCAACCAAAAACCTATGGGTCTTCCTTCTACTTTAGTTACAGCTTTCTTTTGTCTTCTAATTTCATTTAAAGCAAGGGGTAGACAAGCGTATGAAAAAAAACATTGACTCAAAGGTCAGAGCTTCAGATCTTACCTCTGAAATTACCTGTATGACCTTAATAAGTTATTTAACCTCCCTGAGCCTCAGTTTCCTCATCAGGAAAAAGAAGAGATTTGATTAGATGGCTTCTGGGGTGTCCCCTCCAGTTCTAGATTTATGATTTCATGGTCCTCAGATGACTTTCTTATGAAAGTACTGGGAACAACAGTATATGTTCCTGAGAGAACTCTTTCCTTTCCCAAACAAAACTTTGAAAGGAAAGCTTAAAGGTGCTTCACTAGTCATTCAAATGTCCCTAGGAGTAGCCAGTCAGAGACTGAGATGGACAAAGTGGAGAGTTTATATCTTTAACAGAATGGTCAAGGATTTAAATTTCATACTCTAAAATTTCCAATTCAGCTTAGTTAGATATATAGTAATTTGTAATGTGAGTATACATTCCTTTAGGACATGGGAAGTTGAGAAGATAAAAATCCTAACAGAAGTGGAGGCTAAGATAATTTGATTAAATTTATGAAATATCCCAAGAATTTGCTATTCACTTTTAACCCAAGGCAGAAAAAGGTTTTACAGAATTGGGTCAAGGCATGAGGAGGCTATGAGCCTTTAGGGGAGGTGAGAGAGGTTGAAAATCCAAGTTACTTTGTTTTCCATACATGGAAAGTAATTGAGAAAGCTTGGATTGTTGGCAAACTACAGTTCTGGGTTCCACTGGTGTGCCTATTCAGAGATTGTACCCTGTATAAGAAAGACCTAGCCCTTCTCTGGAAGGCAAGTAGGCAGGGTCTACTTACCCACCTATATTTCATATCAATGCCCACATAAGGCAAGTGCTTCTGGATAGAGGAAATAAATGTGCCTTTTATAGTTGCTAATGGATTATTAAAGAAATATTAGCTTTGGGGTCCAATAATGGGGAAAGCCTTGGCTAAATGTTGATATTAATCCCTATTAGTCTGGTGTCCTTAGTTGATCCTTAAAAGAATTCCCACTTTGGGAACCAATATTCTCAGAATGAATAGAAAATATGCTTGATTGATAAGTAGAGATTTCCAGTAAAGCAATTACCATAGCATTAAAAGAGTAAGTATATGGAGGAAAGATAATACACAGGATGAGATGAGGTCCTTGAAGCTCTGTGAATTGTCAAAGAATCCATACTATCCATTATGATTTCAAAGACATTATGAGATACAACATAACATGATAGATAAAGGGCTGGCCTTGGAGCCAGAAGGCCATAGTTCTGGGTGTGGACATTCTTTTGCTTTCTTCAGGTCTTAAAAACAAGAGCAAGAATCAAGTCCTGTTTTGTGAATCTTGCCGACGTGCAGGATATGGAAATGTTGACTTTTGAGTGTTTACAAAAGATTGGGGAATATGTCCCTCCCAGACCACTGTAATAAAGTCATGTTGCAATATCCTTGCCCATGATTTTCCTACTTAGACTCCGAGAATTTCAGAGCTGTAAGAGACTTTAGTCATCATCTTACCCATAATATAATAATAGCTATCAGTAAAGGATGCAATAATTACTCACATTCTTATGGTTCAGTAAAATTTACAAAGCATTTTCCTCATGACATTTCTCTGAGATAAGACAAATTAGGACCCCCACTTTACCCATGAGGAATCTGGCTTCATTTAGATTAAATGGCTTGTCATGGGTCACATGGTACATTAAGTATCAGAGTTACTACTCAAGCCCTGTTCTTCTGATCCACAAGATCTGTTACTTATACACTACTAGGTGCCTCTCAAAATTCATCTATTTTACCCAAAAGATAATGTTCATGAATGTGATATTAAAAAAATTTAGCTTCTGGAAAAGATAAGGCAATTCTCTCTACATTTTTAAACTTAATTTACTTCAACACAAGTATACTGTGTATCACTTAAGTCAAATAACACCAGTGTTCTCCAGATGATGCCATGTGCCTACGAATTTTGGGATGACATAGTTTCCAAAAAGTCAAAGTTGTGATTGATCATGACAGAGAGACTCAATGTGCCACATTTTTGATTACCTATTCATATAAGGCCTATATATAAGTGTTGAGAGGGGTATCAACTAGCTAGCGCAACATTAGAAAAGAAAATGAGCCAGTCATATAGCAAGAGTGAAAGATTGCTGATGGATTGCTTATAATGTACAATGAAAATGTAAGATGCAGGGCGGTAGGTGGCGAGTGAATAGAGCGCCGGCCCTGGAATCAGAGGACCTGAGTTGGAGCCGGCCTCCGCACTTAATCCACACAAAAAAACCTAGCGTGTAACCTTGGGCAAGTTACTTAACCCCAATTGCCCTAAAGGCGGTAGGTGGCGATGAAGAGGCGCCTCGGAGTTTGGATGACGAGATCAGATCCGGCTCAGAAATGAGCACACGATAAATCAAATGACTAGCCGTGTAACCTTGAGCAAGTTACTTACCCAATTGCTTTAAAAAAAAAAATAAATAAAAAAAAAATAAAAAAAAAAAAAAAGAAATGTAAGATGCAGTGAAAGATCTCCAACATGTAAGGGAGATCCTTTGTAGCATATCCATGCAAAGTTGTGGACCACTCAAGTTGTCCAAAAGCATTTATTAAGCACTTAATATGAGCCAGGCATTATACTATGAGCTAGGAATATAAAGAAAGGAACACATATACTTTGCACAGTTTAAGGATGGGGGGGGGCAATCTCAAAGGGAAGTTATTAGCATTGAGGGACTTTCAAGGCAGGAAAGAGATCTTGCAGAAGGTGGCATTTGAGCTAAGTCTTGAAGGAAAACAGGAAGAGGTTAGGAGGGAGAACATTGCAGGCATGGACAGCCAATAAAAAGACATGGACTCAGGAAATGGAGTACCTTGTGAAAGGAACAGCAAGAAGGCAAGAGTAACACAGGCTAAGGTGTATATAGGCAGTGATCTACATCATTGGAGAAATAATCCAAATCAGTGAGATCATGTCTATTTAAATATTTTAGAATTTTTTTCCTGATAATACTCTATGGCTGGAAATCACAGAATCCCAAAATTTAGAAGTTCTCAATTTTGGTCTTTGGTAGTCAGTGCTTTATGTGACTGTAGCAACCCACTTCAGGATTCATTCACTAATGAACCTGTAGAAGTAACACTAAATGATGAACCAAATCACTGCCTGAGATTCAATCCACTTATTATATATTGAAAGCAGTAGCACAACCCCTATTTTGAAAGATTTCTTTCCTCAGTGCAAGAAACATTTATATAAAACATGTTAAGGGTTAATAGTTTGTTTTGGGATTTTTTGTGAAGTTCATTATAACCACTTTTAACCTCTTATTTTGCCTGTTAACCCCTGCAACCTTTGTAACTTTTGTATGAAGCCTTACTATGTAGGCTTTGACTCTCCAACATCATTCCAATCTGTAGCTCCTTCAAGGTCATTCTCAGGATAATTACAAGAACCTTCACTAGGCAGGCTGCCTACCCAAAAATAACAGCCACCTCTCAACATTGCTGAATGCCTGCCAAGGTCAAGCTGCCCAAAATACCAGTCTTGAATTTGGAAAGACTATCCTTGAGCTTAGCCACCTGTACTCTAACCAATCAATGCCCTGCCCTGCAATCCTTCAAGAACAGATCAAAAGTGAGACTTTACTGATAAACTATGTCAGAAAAGACTTTGTCCTATAAATGACCAAGAATAACATTCCTCCCCAAATATAGGAATTCATAATTGGTGCATGGAGGTAAGTAGACTCATCCCAGCAGTCACATTGTAGCATTCTTGGGTCTCTGCTAGCTATGCTATATCCTTAAATAACCCTACTTGGATATGTAAGCTATGGGTTAAGGTCTGCTTTATACACTGATAATATTTCTCATATAACCATTGATTTAGAGAACATTTCCTATTACAGAGATCACTGGGATTTAGCAGGAATATCTGATCATTTCTCCAACCTCTGAAATTAGTCCCTTAATCTTAGTACAAAGTTGGTGGATAATTCAAATGAGATGATTTGTAAAAGCACTTTGCAAACATTAAAGCAGTATATAAACACTAATGGCTAATATAACTCCTTAGAAACTCAGGAGTTTTTGGTTTAAAATATTACAGATAATTATAAAATCATAGTTTCTTTAAATTAAAAGATATCTCCTCAGAGGTCACCTAATGCAATACCTACCTGAATCATAAATCTCTCCTATAATTCTGACAAAGTTGTCACCCCATTTGAAGACCACTGGCTAAATAAGCACAAATAAGAAATTATATGAGTCTCTCCACTTTCTTAAGATAACGATAATATTTAACATAAAGAAACATGCTGAATAAAGAACATTGGATATAAACAGGACTGCATTCAAATTTCTCCTTTATCATTTGTTACTCATGTGATCTTGGGCAACTTTCTATATCTCTGAGACTCAGTTTCCTTATCTTTAAAATGATGGTAATGCACCAGGTGACCTCTAAAGTCCTTTAGAACTCTAAATCTATGATCCTACAAAAGTGGCCTCAGAATAAAGCAAATATAAACTATGGTCTTACGGACACATGTGAAATAGTTTTAAAATGTTTTTGTTACTCTATGAGAGTGGAGTCTGACATTCTAAATAATGATTGTTGATATGTTTACTGAATGAATCAATGTTTAAAAGGTCCCTAGACTCTCCCCAGTACTGCAATGCATTACCCCCTTTCCTCCCAAGATGTATAGTATCTGGGGTAAGCTTAAAATGTTTCCTTACCCAGAGTGGGAATGGAGGAGGTGATTTTAAGCGATGGCACAAATTTCAATGAGTTGAGAAACAGAAGTAGAGAGAAATGGCAATTGAGTCTTGCTGGAGTCCTGTCTCCCAGAAATTTTCTTGAACTATGAGACTAGAAGGATACTTCCCACTGGAGCAGGAGAGAAGCTGCTTTTCTCTTGCCCTGTGAGTGTTGCCTAGTCAGAGGTCCCACCTGGCTGCAATGCTGACCTTCCAACAACAACAATAGCAGCTAACATTTATATAATGTCTGTACTGTGCTTTATAAATATTATCTCATTTGAGCCTCACAAGGTCCCTGGGAGATGTACTGCTATTATTATCCTCACTTTACAGTTGAGGAAACTAAGGCAACAGAGTTTAAGTGATCTGTCCATGGTTACACAGCTAATAGGTATCTAAGGTCTAATTTTAACTAGGATCTTCCTAACAGAATATTCTACCTACTGCGCCACCAATCCAAGTACTTCTGAAGGAACTATGATTATCCCCTGCACAGCCAATCCCCTTTTATCTTGGTAAGTATCTAAAATAATAGCTATCACTGGATCCTGGACCCCCATTACCAGGAGGCAGTACATTACTCATTAAACAGTTTAACTTCTCGCTTTCTCCACATGTCTGCTTAAGAAATTAAAGAAGGTAAAAACGAATTTTAGCTTCTGAGAGGATGCAGTTCACCTTGGGGTTAGAGCTCAAAAATGTTTGGAATGTTCCATTTTATACAAGTTGCTAATTTTTTCTGATTTTACCATATTTTGATTAAGTATAAAGTGTTACTTTTGCCATTACCTTAAAGTGAGTAACTAAAACACAGGATCTGGAAGGAATAGGAATCTTTAGTAGGTGAAGATGAGGCTGTAACACTTCATAATTGAAAGGGACTCCTAAAGAACTGAATAAATAGCAGCAAGGATCTGACTCCTCAATGATTGACATTCTCCTGGTTCATGGTCCAGGCTGCTGCCAAAAATAGCTCATTACAAATTAATCAATGTGCAAATATCTTAGATCAGTGGGTTGGTTCCAATGGCCATCCAAATGATCCAAAGAAAGTCAGAAAAGCTGAATGATATTACTATCATAGAATTAGAAGGGGCCTTAGGGGTCATATAGTCCAATCTCATTATTCTACAAATGAGGAAACTGGGGCCCAAAGAAATGAAGTCAGTATAGTCAGTAAGTGGTCAGAATTTGAACTCAGGTCCTCTGATTTCAAATTCAGCTTTTTTCATAGTTCCAAACTTGCATGTGAAGTGATGACCTTTATTTTTCTCATTTTTTCTGATTATCTTATTATAAATGATGCTTTCAGACAATAAACAAAATTAATGAAATTGTGTTGACAGCAGAATCAAAAGTTCTATTCAAACTATAGATTCAGGAAACAAGTGATTTTTGTTACTAAAGAAGCAGCAGGATTGTTTGACAACTTGGTTGTTGAAGCAGTTCCATTTGGGACCTTGTCACTCAGGCCAAAACAGGTGAATCCCCTCTTTGTGTTGAGAAGGGGCGGAAAGGAGGGAGAAGGAACAAAATGGAGACAAAAAGGAAGGAAATGGAGGGGGGAGAGGGAGCTCTCAAGGTTATTTTGCTGCTGATTCCTTTGTCCTCCAAACTATAGTCTATTCCTTTAGAGCAAATGCCCAGAATGCAATAAAAGCAGTATATCTTCATCTGGGAAAAATATTTTGAAGGGAGGTCAATGAGGACAAAGCAAAAATTATGACCTGAATGTGTATAGAAGGATGGGGAAACCAGAGGTTGTGCTGAGGAGGAATAAATAGGTTTAGGAGGAATAAAGCAGATAGAAATGTGAAAGGACAGAATGTGACAGAGAGGAATTTCATAGTTTAATATCACGACAATGCCAAAATTATGAATGATAATGGGATTTAGGATCATCTCACTGAGTGACTGAGGTAGAGGGGCTGAAGTGGATCATTGATAGAAATAGATGTGAGATAAGAGGAGAAAGGGATTTCATTGTGTATATTAAAGTTCTTAAAAAGAAAGCCAAGCAATAGGACATATGGGAACACTGTGAGACAGGTACTAAGTGACTTGAAAAAGAAGAGTGAACTAGAGGCCAGTAAATTATACGGAGAATGCAAATACCATAGGCTATATAGATAAAAGATAATAATATCTAATATTTATTTAACACCTTAAGATTTGCAAAAGGCTTTATATATATATTTTTTTGTTTTATGTATTTATTTTTTAGATTCAATTTTATTTTCAGTTCTGAATTCTCTCCCTCTTCCCTCCCCTTTTCTACCCAATGAAAAATAAAATAAAAATCCATTACAAATATATAAAGTCATGCATTTTCAGAGGGAAGGGTGAGAGAGAAGAAGGAAGGAAGGAAGGAAGGAAGGAAGGAAGGAGGAATATTTTCCAATTTTTCTCTAAGCCCAAATAACTCTAAGTGGCAATGGATAGAATGTTTCATCATGCAGCATTTGGAATTGTCATTGGCCATTGTGTTGATCAGTTACACTTTCAAAGTTAATTACTCTTTACAATTGTTATTTTATAAGTTCTTCTTACTTGTATCTATTTTCATTTCATTTGCATTTCTCTGTTACTGATTTAGAACATTTTTCATATAGCTGATAGCTTGGATTTCATACTCTGAAAACTGCCTTTTCATACGCTTTGATCATTTATCAATGGGGAATGGCTCTTATTCTTTTTTTGGAGGAGGGAAAGACAAAGCAATTGGTGTTATTTGCCCAAGGTCACATAGCCAATAAGTGTGTCAAGTATCTGAGGGCAAATTTGAACTCGGGTTCTCCTGACTCCAGGGCCAGTGCTCTATTCACTGCACCACCTAGCTGCTCCTCTTATTCTTGTAAATATGACTCAATACCTATATATTTTAGAAAAGAGACTTTCATCATGAAAATGTGTTGCAAATATTTACCCCTTTTTCTAGCTGCATTAATTTTGTTTGTGCAAAATTAAAAATTATCTTCAGGTAGTCAGAATAATCTACTTCACCTCCTATGGACTTCTCTATCCCTTGATGGATCATTAACTCTTCACTATTTCATTGATCTGACAAAGTAATTTCTTCTATGTTCAATTAACTTGCTTATGGTGTCACTTTTTATGTCTACGTCATAAATTCACTTGGGGCTTATCTTTATATATAGTATGAGATGTTGGTCTATACCTAGTTTCTGACAGACTACTTTCCCAGCTTCATCAGCAATTTTTGTTGAATAGTGAGTTCTTTCCCCAATATCTGGGATCTTTGAATTTATCAAACACTACTCTGGTCATTTGTTTTGGATGACTAATCTGTTCCATCAATCAATTTTTCTATTTCTTACCCAATATCAAATTGTTTTGACAATTACAGTTTTGTAGTATAGTTTGAGATCTTGTACTTTCCTTTTAGCAGTTGTTTTTTTTTTATCATCCACAGTTATTTTAAATGGAATTGTTCTTTCTGTCTCTTCATGATGGACTTTCTTGGTAATAAATAGAAATGTTGATGATTTATGAGGGTTTAGTTTATATCCCACCACTTTGGTGAAGTAATTATTTCAACTAGTTTTTGAGTTGATTCTCTAGGATTCTCATATCATCATATTGTCTGCAAAGAGTGATAGTTTTATTTCCTTAGTATCCCAAAGTTTTATTTCCTTAATGTCCCAAAGTGTATACTGATATAAAAAAATTTCATTTTCAAAGATGGGCTGTTTTTGAATTAGTCATGAGGCCTTTTTAACACTTCATTAGCCTTAATGGAATCTATATTTGAGTGTCCACTGATGTTTCCTTCAAGACTTAAGAGCCACCTTCTACCTAATAATAGTTAACATTTATGTAATGCTTTTAGATTTACATTGGTCTTTACATATGTAAGAAGCCATTCCCAATACCCCCCCCCCACAACTCGTGGTGACTTCCCCACAAAAAATTACCTTTTTATTGTACATATACAGTTATCCCTTCCATGTTACAGGGGTTAGGGGTATAGCACCCCTGCAATCTGGAAAATCTTTGGCCCTCTCTTGATACCAGAGAAGAAGTTTGAATTACTGTGGTATTAAAAGATAAAATATATTGATATTATGCAATACTATATACATAGATTTCATGCATTTCTGAGTTTCTAAACGTTTTTCAGTATTTTCACAATGTTGTCTGTGGCTTCCACAAAATTCCCATTTAATATCTTATGCTGACCCACAATATATAAAAACTGTGATGGGGAAAGTCGCAATGTGAAAGGGATAAGTGTGTGTTGTCTTTCCTGATAGAACATATACTTTGTGAAGACAGGGACTACTTTGCCTTTGTCCCAGTGTTAATCATGGGACTTGGCACATAAGTAAGTACTTAATAAATGATGGTTGATTCATTTATGTTTGGAAACTGACATTGTGTGCTAGGAATCAAATGATGTAAAAATGGACTCCTGTTGCATCAAATTAAATTTAAACACGAGGGCTCATGGAGGAACATTAGGGTTTGTTTGGTTTTTTTTTTTTTAGTACAGTACATGGGGGCTAAGCAGATCAAAACAAAGTCAAGTTTATAAAACTTAAACCTTTCTCATTAGAAATAATCAGATAAACCTTTATGACTAGGAACAGTTCCTAGAGACCACCTTGGAACATTTAAAATCATTATGGTTCTTATTAAAATCAAACTTTACTAAGAGGAATAAAACATATCTCTTTAAAAGAGGAGGCATTCAAAACTGGGTGAGATATGTCCACGATACCATTATATTAATTCATTTATATTTGTTTATAAAATATCTTTGCAGGCATATGCTATCCCCACAAAGGGGCACCCCCTTAGGCCCCTTTATCAAACTCCATTAACAAATGGAGATTATATGATAACCATTATCCCACTGGGAAAAGTTTCATGGCTGAGAGTTGTCATATCAATAGAGGGTTCTTACCTTACATCTGGATTTGTGAATAAATGATTTTCATTTAAAATGATAATAATTGCTTAACACTGGTAACACTTTAAAGTTTGCAAAGCATTTTGCAAATGCTCTCATTTGAGCCTTGTCAGAGACCTGTGAGGTAGGTGCTGCAGGTATTACTGTCCATATTTTTATAAATGAGGCAACTAAAGCTAAAAGAGATGGAGCAAGAATCAGTGAGGTTTTACTATTGTTCTGGTCATTAAGCACTAAGATCTGTTAAGGAATAAGGAAAAGTCTAATTAAGTCTATCCTATCCCCAGTGATGGGATGGGGGGAAGAAGGTGTGTGGTGTGTATGGAAATGTTCTATTCATATTTTTTCTATAATTTCCAGTTTAGGATCTCTCTCAAATCTAACCAATTGTACCAGTATCACAGACTTAGATCTGGAAAGAGACTTTATCAATCTCACAGAATCTGGTGCCCTCATTTCACAATAAAGATATGAAAACTGAGTTTCAGGGAAGAATAGTGGCTTGTCCAAGGGGACACAGTTACTGAATGGGAGATGCAGTGCTCACATTTATCACTCTAATAAAGTCAATTACTGTAAGGGTTATGGGATTTAAAGATCTTCCATGCCCCATTGGACTTGCTGACATAGCAGGAAGGGGAGGGGCAAGAGGAAGCGGAAGAAGAGTTAGAGTTCCGTTGGGGACTGTTGGTGGCCACAGAAACAGCAGTAACTGCCGAGGTAGAGGTGGAGGCCCAAAACCTCTTTTTAAGCCAGCCAGAATTTCTGCTAAGGACTCTTGCTGGGGGCTGCCAGGAACTGGAACTGCGGGGGGCCAGAGCTGTTGTGAGCATGCTTCCTGGACGCTGAGCAGTTGCTGAGAGTCGGGAGAGAAGGACCTTTGCCTGAAGTAGCCTGTTCTGTTTTGAAGGCTTAAGAATGTGGTTGTTTACTATGTTAACTACTTGTGCCAATTTCATAACTACCCTGATGGCTTTGACTTTCTGGTTTTGGGACTCGGTTATTTGGTATTTTAATAAATTCTCTGGCTTTATCCCCCATATAGAGAGACTGATATATTTTGTGATTAATAACCACATAAGCCTATTTATAATTGCCATAGGCATAGTGAATATTGCATTGTTAATACAATTACTAACACAAAATAAGTTCCAAATAATCAAGTATGCCATGATGTGTACAAGTGAATATGTTTTATTAAATGCATACTAACATTTTCTATATTATGTGAATATACATAATAAATTAAAACATATATATATTAAATATAGACATGATATCAGAATGTAATTTTTTAAGGTGGGAAATTAAGACCAACCCATTTTTTGAAAGTCTCTTTTGGTCACTCCAAATTATTATTACCCATAAAAATAATATAGTACTGATTTTTCCCTGGGGAAAAAATTAATTCCATAGCATTGTAGTTAAGGGACATGTTTTATTTCATAGATTTCTGCAAGCAAAGTTGCTTTGATACAAAATGAGTTCAATGATACAGTGCTACCATCCAGTCAAGCAAAAGAAAACCTCACATTGAAATGAATGCACTTCGTATTGATATTCTTAAAGGATAATAGTTCTAATATCCAGAAGGTCTCTGGCCTCATTTAAAGCAATGGCACAGAAATGCTGCAAGGTATTGGAGTTTTATAGAACTGGCAAGTGCTTGAAGTGATTTCCAGAGAAGTGAGTTCTCTGACAGATTCTGTTTAATAACAGTAAGTAGAAAGCATTTGTTTCTTTGTGTTGTTGGTTTTTTGGTATGTAGATATGTGTATGCATGATTGTTTTTTTTTCTTTTTGTCTCCCATCTTTTGCAGTTCATTTTAATCTCAAAATAGATCATTTTGTGTCTTTTGGCTTTTGACAATTGCTTTTGTTAAAAAAAAAAAGAAGATATGTCATGAGGTATCCCTAGCTGTTAGCTAATGATGTGGCCCTTCTCAGTCAGGTCACAGACTTACCTGTACATACAGGAATTGATTTCACATGTAAGTTCTACACATTGCTGTGTACAAATGTTAGTCTTTGTTAAAAACTCTTTCCCTTCACATGTGATGTGGTATAACCCCCAAAATATCCAACAAAAAATTATACAGGTAAAATAACAAGATAAATACACAAAATAAGGCCATCTGCAGAATTTAAAACTCACCTCTTGCAATATTTCACAATAATCTCTACATCATATTTTACATCTTACAAACTTAAATAGTAAATGCACAAGGAAGGCCATAGCAGAACCAATCACACTATCTTTTTGTGGACTTGTCCAGTTTGCTGGCAGGTGATTTCCTCTGGGGGGTGGGAATTCTGGAAGGCTTGGCTGGGGTTGATCGAGAACCTGCTCGGGGGGTTGGTCTGGTGGTCTGAGGCACAGTCTCCATATCTGAGCACACAGACTGGATTTCTGAAATATCAAAGTCAGAGGCATCGCTACCTCGGCGACTGCTTGACCTGCTACCAGCTTTGCTCCCAGCTCGGCTTCCAGGTCTGCTAGGAGTTCTCTTGGTATCTGAGAGCAAAGAGAAGAACCATTAGTCCTATCACACTCTGTCAGCTTCCTACATGGAGGGCTGACATACTTAATTTCAAACATATGTGGTCCTCCCACAGTAGGTGCCCAGCAGCCACTGGGTGAATTCTATTCCATCTAACAAATATTACACACTTACTAAAGTGCCAGGCACTGAGATTACCCAGATAATAAAAAGGTCCTATCCTCATGAATTTTACAGTCTACTAGGAGATAATAATAAGTGCCAACAACAATTCACTCAAATATTTGGGACCCTCTACACTCCAAGCAGGATGCTCAGTAAATAACATTCAAGTTCAGTACTTACCTTTTTCCCACCCTTCTCTTCACAATTCTATTATTTATAAGTATATTTGACATTAGACATAATAAATGAGAACATGGTTTTATAAAAGAGTTAATTATGACTCTTTGCTGTCATAGTCATTAATGGATTCATTGAGAATGCTATCTTAATGCACTTTAAAAGGATAATTCAGATGACCAGAATCTAATCTAGATACCACTTTTAAAAGGCAGGGTAGTTCACTAGCTACCCCCAAAAGAGCTCAACACAAAGCTGAAGTAGACAGAAGAGTTGCCATTCCTCATGCTAGGAGAAACCTGTCATCCAGCTGTGACCTCACTAAGTACTCTAGAGCAGAATCAACCTAGTCATTTTTCTTTGTCACACTTGTCTTTCTACTTTTATTAGTAGCATTGGTCTTATGATCACAATGTGGGTGCAAAATGAGTTCCAATGCAGCAGTTCAATAAAAACACCACTTAACTAATTTGTCACAAGGATAATTTTTTCCAAATGGCTAAATACCCAGAGGAAATAACTTGCTATGTACTTCCAAAAAATATTTGTAAACTACTTTACTGTGTAATTATTAAACTGATAAAAAAAGTTTCTAAGCCCTTTGCCCACCCGAAATATTGACATAAATAATTCTAAAATCCTATTTTCACACAGCACAGAATTCTTATATATATATATATATATATATATATATATATATATATATATATATATATGCACACACACAGAATCGACAATAAAAGAAAATGTAGAGTCAAGAGTTTTGTTTTTTAAACTACAGTTTCAAGAGTCATGAGATGTCACAGTGTTTTGGATTCTGCAAAACCAGTATGTGTTGGAAGCAGGACCTGAATTCTGGTCTTCCTAATTCCAAGGCAAATCTCCTATGTTTTTTATTTTGTTTTTTTTTTACTCCGTTACAGTCCCTCAGAGTTTAAAGATATTCTTCAGTCCTATCAGTATTTGCATATGCAAATTAAATAGCACAATGGATTCTTTTTAATGTCAGCACAATTTAAAAGTTGATCAATGAGGCTCAAAACAAATCATTTTTAAAACCTGTAAAAGTGAGGTTAAATGAGTTTTATCAATGACAACCATTTGAAAGTCCCAACTTAATATATATCACATCACAGTGAAAATGTAGACTGTTTCCTCAACAGAGGGGAAAAAGATACCCTGGGTAGTTTTGGAGTTCAAGCCTTAAGTGTAGAAATTGGGTTGCCTTGCTGCTGTGCCATTGCAAGATATTTCAATCCTTCCTTATACATTCACTTAAAAGGACTTTACTCTTTCAAAAATTACTCCCACTTTGACAAGGGCCACTGACTCTCAATGACTCCAAAAGCACTCACCTGCAAACTGTGTTCGGACTCGGGTAGCTGCAGTTGTTATCAATCCACTGTCCTCCCCTGATTGGAAGCCCTTCCCTGATAAATATCCTGGAAGTCGAAGCTTACTTCCTTGTATCGGTGTTCCCTGTAGTGACCAACAGAAAGTATTTTATGGTACCAGTCCTAGCCTGTGCTCATCCAACACCAATACCTTTCATTTTTCAATTCACTTTCCCATTTTGTTTCCACAGATTTCATGGAAGAAGGCAAGAAAAATAAACAGCTAGTTTTGTCTAAACCAAGTGTTGGATTTTCACACCTCTTCCCTCAATTCAATAAAAAATCTCTGAATGTAATGTGATTTTGATGAAGGAAAAGAAAAACAGGACATTGAGAGAGTGAAGACTGACCATAATGAACAAGGCAGCTATAACAAGAAATCCAAGTCAATCTGTGAGTACAGCAGTAGAAGCTGCATATCCCATTAAATGACTCAAAATATGGATACATGCATTTATAGTAGAGTTTTAAAGAGAAATTAAAGTTCGTCCACAAACATATAAATGCTAGGCAACCAGCCTCTTGTAGTTTGTTTGGAAATCCATGAAATGATGTTGCCATACTTGGGTATGTGGACAGTGTACTTCTGGGGCAATGCCTGATCATGCTGAGATATTCACATTTGATACTTAGAGTTTAATTCAGAATTTAATATAACTATGGTCTCCACCCTGGCAAAAGAGAGGCTTCTTTTAAGGTTCACATTGAAGTTTGCAGAAAACCCAAATGAAAAAATGTTGCAACCACAACTGCTCTATTTTAGTGCAAAGTTTAAAAAAAAAAAAAACAACCTTGACCTTTTAAGCCCATTTTCCTCCTTGGATATTGGGTGCGTTTCAGCGTCTCTTCCCAGAATCACATTCCCCAATCATAAAGTTAAGACAAATAAACAAGCTTCTTAGAAGTGTAAGAATTTATTTACATGCAGTAAATTATTCAAAGGGAGTTAATCTCTACAAATAGTTATGGGTACTGGTTATATTTCTCTCTTTATAAAACACATTTACAAAGTTCTGCAAAGCACAGAAAATAATCTTGGAATCCAAAGTTGCCTGGATTTTCTTTTCTGGTGAGGAAATGTGATTAGCCTAATGAACTTCTTTTCTGGTATTTTCAAAAATTAGAATGGCAATGTTTTATTTTAGATGATGTCACATCAATTAAAATGAAAAGCACCATGGCATAATATGGCACAAAATGTAACAATTTAAGAATGTAATTTTATGTATGTATATATAAGGACATATTATATATATGATATGTAACCATCTAAGAAATTTTGAGAAATTCCTTAGTTTATGCTAGAAAAAGGATTTTAAAACCACAGACTTAGTTATTGAAGGGAACTTAAAAGGCCAACAAGTGCACCCCCTCATTTTAAAGATGAGGAAACTGAGGCCTACAACAGAGACTGGGCTCAAAAGACAGGCTGTCCGCCTCCAAATCCAGATTTTTCTTCTACTAAACCATTCTACTAAACCTCTCTTTAATAAAAGATTTTGGTAATAAAAGCATTTTCACCAAACATACCATATAGTTCTAAGTGAATTTTATTCAAGATAGCAAAATAGATTTCAGGCTGAAAGGGACCTTTGAGATCAAATCCAAATCCTTCATTTTTTAAGATAAAGAAATGAAGGCCCAGAGAGAAACTAAATGACTTCTCAGAATTCTCATCAGTAGTAAGCAGCAGAGCTAGAAATTTGGACTAAGTTTAAGCCCAAATCTACTATTCTCTCCACCATGGCTTGCTACTTCCCTAACAGCAAATTATTTCACTCAAATCCCATACCTCATCATGGCACAAAAGTGTCCAAGGCTATACCAATGAGGTGTAAGTTCTGGTATGCTCTAAGGTTTTGAGTGTGGCTTGCTATTGTCTAAGGACCAGCCTACTAAAGTTCTGAGGGGCTCATCAGTGGAATGTTGGCCACTGAGTAATGATTTGTGTGTGGGAGGGTGCTATTCCAATTTATGAAACATGGAGGTGCAATTCAATCTGTGTAAGTGAAGGGAGCCACCCACATGAATGAAATCACATATATTTAAAAGTATTAGGAATAATGGTGGATATTATACATAGATACAATCAAAGTTTATGGTGTGGTGTCAAAAAGAGAAGCCTTGCCTGTGGTTAGCTATGTGACTTTGGACAATTCACTTAAATTTAATGTTTGTAGATTCTGTCCTCTATCAAATTAACCTTTTTACAAAGTTGTCATGACAATGAAAGAAATCAAACACTTTGAAAATCTATAAAGCACTGTACAAATTTGACAAGTGATTTCACCTTTCTTGGATTTTATTTCTTCAATAGTAACATGAAGCAGTCTGACTAGGTGTTCCCTAAACTCTAAAATAGGAGATAATCATCCTGTGGTACTCTGCCCTGATCAGAACATACCTGTAATATTCTTTTCTGTTTCTGGAACCACATTTTAGGAAGGATGATAAGGTGGAGGGTGTATATAGGTGGTCACACAATATTAGGATCATTTAAAGGGACTGGGTATTTTAGCCCATGGAAGATAATATTGTATTGGAAGTTGGGGGGAACTAAATTCATCATTAAGTACCTTAAAGGCTGTTATATGGAGAAAAATATTATTCCATTTAGTTCTAGAAAGCAAATCTGTGGAAGTTGCCAAGAGGTAAACTGAGGAAAAATTTCCTCACATTAGAACTGTCCAAAAGTATAACTAATAGCCTGCCTCAGTGTGTAGGGTGCATCTTCTCAAAGAAGATCTTGAAGCAAAGATTGAATAACCATTTATTACATATGTCCTAGGACAGCTTTTTTTGGATGTAGGTTGGGTTTGGGTATGGAATTTTTGAAATACAAGGATTCTGTATAAAAATAAGGGAATTAGGGGCAGCCAGGTGACGCAGTGAATAGAGCACCAGTCCTGGAGTCAGGAGTACCTGGGTTCAAATCCGGCCTCAGATACTTAACACACAAAAAAACTGGTCATGTGACCTTGGGCAAGTCACTTAACCCCAACTGCCCGTCCAAAAAGCACAATATATATGGGAATAACTTTATAGGTGGTCCTTTTCATGAACTGCCAAGCAGAAAAGTTATGAGAATTTTCTAAACAGTATGTTTACATAATCATGGGCTTAACTGCTGCCCAAGTTTGTAATTAGAGTTAGCTTAGTAGATAGATGGCTGGCTTTGGAGTCAGTAAGACCTGGATTCATGTCCTGCCTCTGAAAAATTCAATTTGTGTGAAAATGGGCAAGTCAGTTAATCTCTGTGCTCTAGGCAACTTTCTGAGACCAAGTAACAAATGATCGACTGATGGCAAAGGCATTAAGAGTTTCCAATCTGGGAGCTCTCTCACCCTAATAAAATTCTAAGTATGGTCCTCTCTTTATGCACTGTTTCTCTTTATTTTAAGAAAAAAAAGTATGCACTATGTCTCCTTATTTTAAGAAATGTTAGTTTATTCATGCTTTAGTCTTATAAGAATTCATAGGCAGTCAACTCCCTATTATCTGAGTGCAATCCATAGGTTGTGTAACAGGTTTTGCTAACAAATTTTCATATGGGGGAAGGTTCCCCAATAACTAAATTATGTAAATGATTGATTCTGTTAATCACAGATGACTTTTTCCCTCTTCCCCTTACATGTTGTGAATAATGGAGAGTTGACTTTGCAAAAATTTCACACTTACTCCATTCACTCTATAAGTCACAGATGTCTTTGAAGACATGTAATACAACTTTCCCCTTGTGTAATTGCAGTGATTTGGAGTAATGGTCAAGGAGCAGACATAATCTACTAGATGGAGAACCTGCCTTTTTACTTCTCTCCAATTTCTCCTCGAGAGAAAATAGCTATTATATAGAATTTGTCCTTTAAATTATTCTAGGTGGCAACTTTTCTAGATCATTATCAGAATAAGATGTTTTTATGTCTCCTAGAACTGGTTGTCAGCACTGAAAATGGGCAGGAAAACAAGGTTAAAACTTCAGGTGAGAAGATTTTCATGCCCAAAACTACAGATCTCTGGGTATAAATTTTGCTTTCAATTAATTCACATATACATTTCATAAGAAGAAATGCAATGTTGTAAATGGACTCTGAATCACCTTTGACCTTCAAGGGGAATACACATTCACAACTGCCATGGTAATTCAATATAAATGTGGTCTGGGTCACAGAGGTCATGAGAAGCAAGAAATGCTGATTTCTAATCCTTCTCAATGGTAGCCCCTCCTATGACACTATTCATAAGCTGAGAGAAATACAATAATAATTTCAAAGGTGATAAATTTCTGGAAAATGCAATGGAGAAGACGCTTTAGGCATGAGACAATAATACTAAACATTATGATGTAAGAAAAAAAAATAACTGAAGATAGGAAAAAGGCAGAGGAAAGAAGATAGTCATTCCTTAGAAGTTTAAAATGGAGAGTTGTGTTTCCATATATACAAACCAGAAAGACAGTACATGTTAGTTAGTGGCCTGTTAGTTTTAAAGAAGTCGGTCAGTCTAGAGTCTAGGTCCTTACTATACCTCTGCAGATGACACTTGAAAGTCTGAGGATTCTGCTGGTTTAGAAGGAGTTGACGTTTTGCTGTTTGTTAACCATGGTTTACCATAATTGCGTATTAAAGGCTGGACTATCTGTATGAAACAATGGCAAATCAAATATAAAGGACAGGAGAAAAAAGCAAAACTATAAACAAAAGATCACTAAAGCAAAGAGATCACATTTCACAGTAGGAGTGGACATCATTTTAAAAAGCAGAAAAGTCAGGTGGCAAAACATACACGAAAATGAAATTTTAAAAAATGAATTCAAGTAACTGTAAGCATAGCACCATAAGAATAATGTTTTTCTGTGTTCCATTTTACATGAGAAACTGAAACACTGACCAATCTAGTCTGACTCTGAGAAGATCAACTTAGCATTTCAGGTCATGATGAATCTAGTTATTCCACAGAGAGAAAACATTTCCTGAACTGACTCCTACCTTAGGGGTGCTCATCATGGGGGCCTGAGGTGAGGCCCCCTGAGCAGCAGGGCTGGACATTGAAGTTGATCTATTAGGGGAAGCTCCTCTGGATGATGGTCGTGATCTCCGTCCCCTGGGTCGGAAAGCTGCCATAGCTGTCTGACTGGCACCATCTGCTAAAATGAACTTTTCACGGAGTTCCATGTTTGTTCTTCCTTTAGCTGAAGTACACATGTGGGGGGAAAAAGGCATTTAAATGAAGAAGAGAAATTCAATGAGGTCATTGGTCAACATATTTCATGAAAATTCTTTTTTGCCATGCTAGCTCCAACCCAGCTCAACAAAAAGTCAAATGCATCACTCTATAATGCATTCCTTTTGGACATAGGCAAGTACAAAAGGAAAGCGTGCTTACTCTAACACTTCACATCAGCAAGAACAACTCGCTATTTAAAAGAGTCAGCATGAAAATGGAAAAGCCCACATGCTAAAATATCCTTAATCCATCAGTCACTGATGCGTAGATTTCATTACCTGTTTCACCACACTTGGATGGCTAGCCCATTAGTCAAGGACTGTGTCTTGCATGTACCATATAGGGTAAAGAAATTGCCAGTAGTTTTTAAAAATATTTCATTTATCCCATAATATTACAGAAGAAGGAGAAGTGGCTTGTTAATTGAAACCACCACATAAGATTAAGTTAACAGGATTTTCTACATTCAGATAAAATAGCAATGTTTTCATTTGGCACCTTGAAAAAGTAAGCTTTACCAACATGCAATAACAAATACCAGATCCAAACTTCAATGAAATAATCAGTGGTGCACCACTTATACAAACACATATGCACACAGAAAACATTCCACGAGAACTGGGTGAGCAACGTGTTAGCACTGTATTTCATCAGTGTAGATGATCATCGTATTTGTAACGCACCTTTAGCGTGTCAAATTTTTGGATACTGAACTTAAAAGCACCAGCCCAGTTGGATGTGTGTTAAGCCATACACAATGAATGAAGCATGTTATTTTTAAAAAATGATCAAAGCAAGAATGTGAAAGAAGGAAAGAGAAAAAGAAAGAGGGGAGAGGTGTAGGGAGAGGTTGCCAACCTATAGTAGGCTGAGTAGTAGTAATTGAAGAGTTTGATTCCGAACGTAACATTTTACTCCCATGATGATGAACTAGAAAAAATGACATAGGATACCAATCACATTAAAGAATCTCGTTAGCAGGAGAAGAAAACAAGTATAGCAGTTGAATATGCAAAGGACTTCTACTTCTGGGCTGTTAGGACACATTCTCGAATAAGAGTTCTCTTAGTAATGAAAAAAATACTTTTTCCCTTTGAGGGAAAAAGAGTTGCCTGCAGTTAATCTATGACTAGCTCTCTAACAACCAACACCACAAAAGGTAACATATGTTAACAGTTGGTTTTTGTAACGGGGGCCACATTAATCTGAATTGTTTAAAGACAAAGAGAAAGGTGAGTGAGAGTAAAAAGGAGGGAGCGAATATTTGATTCACAGTTGTCTCAACCTCACTTTACTTCATGTGCTAGCGTAAAATTTTCCTACACTAAGTTCTTATCTATTTTAATTGAATTTACTCTGCAAAGGGTTTTTTACCCAGGTGAAAATACAATAACAAGTATGTTCTGTTTTAAGCTTCTCCAACTGATGAAGATCAGGCATTATTGGCAGCAGGTTTTAAATCTGGGGTAAAAATAATCTATCAGATTAAAATATCAAGAGAGACAGAAAAACAATACTGTCAACTATGTTATTAAGAAATTTGATGATTTTTTTTTTGGTAAAAAGTCCATTGCCTTCCTTTTCACTAGTTCTCTTTTTTGTTCCTACTAAAAAATTTCTGAAAGCGGGGAGGGACACATGTCTCTTTAGGAAGACCTACTCTAGTATTTTGCTGCCTTCCTACCATGTGATTAGCCATAAGAGGTCAAAACAATGGAAAGAGTATGGTTTACATGACTGCCATGAGTTCGTTTGAGAACTTTAGGCTGACAAAGAAAGACCAATGTGAAACATTCACTGCTGGAATCAATAAACAACTGAAGCTATACCCACAAAATACTTCATATAATTTTAAAAGTAACAATCATTTCTTATGAGTTTTCATCATACATCACATGATAATTGCCTTACCCCTACAAGGATCATTTTTCACTAAGAATTCATCGAGTGCCATCCATCCACCTCCAACACGAACCATCACAGTACTCCGTAAGATGCGAACAAGACGAAGTTGTTGAGAATCACCAAACTGTACAAGATTAAAAAAAAAGCTATGGTTTTTAATCATTCCTTTCATTTAAAACATGATATTTAGGTTCCAATAGCTTAAGCAACCAATTTCAGTTTCTTGTTTTAATTCACTGTTATTAGTAAAAATCTGAGAAAATGATTTGCATAATAAATGATCTGCATTAGACTCTGCTGCATGCTGATTTAGATGACAGGAAAAGCATAGCAAAAGGAAAAAAATAGGCTACTAAGAATCATTTTGCTTCTTGAAGATTATTTCTTTCTCATTATAGGAAAGCACTTGGAAGAAAATTATTTTTAAATTATATGTAGGCATCATTTCTAGAGGTTGAAAAGACCACGAAAATAAGCTCTGGTCCATGTTCTCTGAGGCCAAAAGAAATAAGGATCTTCCTCAAAGAAATATGACTGAAGGAAAAAAAATAATGTACTCTGACTTTTCAGGCCAATTAAACTTAATTTTCTCTAGAAATAAAGGGGAAATTTGTTTGTATTTTTCATTCTTTTTCATCTAGTGAGCAGCTGAGAGGATAATGATATTTGACAGAAGATGGCATCAATGGCAAATGTGGGCAGGGGAGGAGGGAGTGACTGCAATTTTTAAGGTAATATAGTATACTAGGAAGATCTTTTTTTTTCAGGGGAAGGCAGTTGGGGTTAAGTGACTTGCCCAAGGTCACATGGCTAGTTTTTGTGTTAAATGTCTGAGGCTGGATTTGAACTCAGGTCCTCCTGACTCCAGTGCCAGTGCTCTATTCACCTAGCCGCCCAGGAAGATCTTTTAAACTAATTTTCAAGACTGAATTAATATATGATCAATTGGGTTTTATTCTAACATGATACTGTTGCTTTGTGTATTGCTGTAAGGTTTCCAAAGCACTTTAGATGTATTACCTTCTTTGATCCTCACACCAACCCTTGTGAGGTGGGTGCTGTTCTTATCCTCATTTTTTAAATGAGGAAATTGAGGCACAGAGCAGTTATGTGACTTGGTTAGGTCACACAGCTAGTTCATATCTGCAGCGAAATTCAAACTCAGGTCTTCACTTCCAGTTTTATATTCAATTCACTACACTACCTAGCTGCCCTATAAATTGACAGCTTTCATATGTCCTTCCAACATATATTGGCTAGGCAATGTTACAAATTCTCTCAAGTTCCTGGAATCAAGTTGCTAGTGAGTAATGTTTACTCACTACCCATTAGTAATGGTTTCAAGATGTTAAGTCTACTTCTAAAAGATTTACATCTGACATATGAAAACACCCATGCCAATCTGCATAGGTGCCTTTCCAGCAAAGCTCAGTACAAACTGAAGAATTAAATAAACTGAACTAGTTTCAATCAATCAAATGAAATGCATTTGATTTTTTAAGTATAGATAGTTCATGATATATTAATTAGGAAATACTGCTTTCAATAGAAAAGAACCTCTACGATTCTACATATTTTAATTTCAAACTGAAAAAGTCCTCACAGCAAAATTCTGAAGGGCATAACAAGTATACACAAAGCTCCAATTCAAGGTCCAATGCCTTTAACCTCCTAATAGTTTCAATTTGTTGCTACTGAAACCATTGTTTTTAACCTTGGGAACTTAACAATACTTCTAAAGTATGTGATCCTGAAATATAAATTAATATTTGAAAGCAAAAACACACATTTCTGTTTGTTAGAAGACCTTCAGTGCTGATAAGCAAAGGGTAAGGAGGGGAGTAAAGGAATATTACCTCGGGGAACCAGACAACATGAAGGCTTTTTGGTCCATAATTTATAATCAAATCAAGCATTTTGGGGAAAGTATAAAAGGCAAATAATTTCAAATCTTACTAAAGAATTGGGCTCTTATTTTGCTCAGAATCCCCCTAACTTCGTTTCTTCTACTTCCTTTTCAAAAGTATTATAATTACCAGATGGTAAGTCAAGGACAAAGAGATAAGATCTCCTTTAGAATCTGCTGCTTATGCTCATAACTGTTTTGTCAGTATGGTTGGTGCTGAACCTTACGACATGAATGTTTTTCTCTTACATGATGAAATATTTTGCTTCAGCAATACCCTCCTATACTGACCCAGGTAATAGAGACAAAGATGGTATCTAATATTAATTATGGATTAAACAAATATATTAAAAGGTTACCAGAAAATTTTTAAATAATCTATTTTACTTTCCAAAAAAGGGAAGTATAAGTAGTTAAATAACTGTAATGGAAAGCATTATTAAACCTGAATAACTAAATAATATCACATGTGCTATTTATAAAATCTTGAGATATCTCTCTAGTCACCATATATTTTATTTTCCACAACACACAGTGAAAAATTACTCACTGGTTCTAGAATTACTTGAGTTGTTATTCTAAGTCACTTGATTCTTTTTTAACATATGAACTAAAAAAATATAAAGTAAGCAAATATGTCTTTAGCATAGAGACATCTATTCTAATTGTCCAAATGAGTTTCAAGGAAATTAATCTGATGACTCCAGTGTGTTTGGTATTACTCAAAACCTGCAATGAATTAATGTCAGTTTAGGAGATATATAGCCATTGGGTAAGAACAAATTAGCATTTTGGCCTAGATGAAAAATAGCAAAAGTATACATAAAATTGTATTTTATTAGATATTTTAAAGGATTTTTATTTCTCTTCAATTATATTTTCCTAATTGACTTGATATTTCTCCTTTCCTAATTCCTAGATACTATTTTTATGATTTCTGAAACTAATGGAACATTACATAGTTTACATTAGCAAGTGCCCATCCTCATAAGATATGTTTAATAATATTAATGAAAAAGAAGCCACAGGTTATGTTTAGGAGACCAAAAAACAAGTGCCAAATTGTTGTCCATTATCTGGTTCCCTTAAAAGTAATCTCCTCACTGAGACAAAAGGCAGAAAAAGAGATCCCTGATCAGGAATCCTTTGAGTAGTTACAAAAACACCACAGCTAATAAACAGCATGGGGAAAGATGAGCCATGGCAAGCTTTAATGACTATGGATTAAAAAAAAGAGAAAACACCATTGGGAACTCAAGAATACATTTCACTGGTTTATACCTGATTTCCCAGGAAGAACTGATAAATGAAAAATGGAAGAAAGACACAATTAGTTTAATAGGAAACTTACTACATGACTCCAAAAGAACATAAACACACTCTGTCACACTCTAGACTTCTAAATAGCATAGAGATGGACAGATATCCAATTGTCCAAATATTAAATTTGAATTGATCTTGAATTCTTCTCCATCAGTAGGTTCTTTAAATTGTAACATAAATATGTTCACAGTTTTATATGTAAAAATTATTGTGTTCCATTTGGGAGTTAACTATTCTAGCTACTAAATGAACACACTCTAATTTTTAAAAGAGGGAGACAAAGAAAATGGATGATGATGACAGTATTCCTTAACAGAATTATACTGAAGAAGATATCCCTAATTTCTCTGATTCTGAATGAATACAAACTGATTCTCAACCACTGAGGAAAATTCTATTTCATCTGTACATATTGGAATCATTTCCATATTGTACACAATAATGCCTTTTATATAGCACTTTCAAAAACATCTCATTAATCCTATGAAGTAGTTAGGGTCAGTATGATTATCCCCATTTTATGGAGGAGGAAACTGAGGCTCAGATCACTTCATCAGTGATTTCCCCAAGGTCACAAAGCGAGTCAGTGGAAGAGCTGGAATTCCAACCCAACTGAGACCTTCTGTCCTTTTTACTATACCATACTGACTCTAAGTTAGACAATTCAAGAATAATTTTATAGATCTGACTTTGGTTATCTTTAACATATTTAAATGCTAAAAAAAAAGTTGGGAAACAAGAAAATGATACAGATTAAAGCATTATTGTGCAATACAAATCCTCTACTAAAGTTATATTCCAATGTATCATCATGATGTGGAGGTGATCTATTTTTAATGGCTACAACAGAGGTGAGCAAGTGTTGGCAGCTCCTACCAAATTGCAAAGTTCTGATATGGGTCTGGTGACAGATAGAATTTGCCTTCTCAGGACAAGCCTTGTAACTGGCAGATTGTCTCCAGGTGATGAGAATTCTGGACACAGCAAATCATGAAAAATACCTGCTAAACCATCTCACTTTCTCATTGAAGAAATGTGTACCCATACCACTGAAGTCATAAATACTTGAAATACAAAAGAATATTATAAATGAATTAGTAATTATGTGCACACACATAAATATGTGTATATAATATATATGGTAATATATAATATATGGATATAAATATAAGCATATATTTATATATTTTTTTCAAATGTATGTATGTGTGTATATATACATACATATATTATATGATTACATATTTTCCCCCACCCATGTCATCAGGAGCTCCATAGATATTCTGAAGAAATCTGTCTAGAAAACAAATAATTTAGGAACTTCCTAGATCTGAAACTGGATAAAATCACCACTATATAGAATTATAATGGTATAAAAACAAATGTGCAAAATACTGGGAAAATATAGATAAACTGTTGATCACATTTGACATCAAAGAACCAAGATGCTATTTAGGGAAACTTACCCTGTATTTGTTATCTCCAATCTGTTCCACTTGGAATCGTTTTGCACATTTACATTTAGCTACCTGCCTTGTCACCTGCCAAAAACATGATTGAAACATTCATTTCAATGCCAACATTGCACTTTGGAGACTGCAAAATTTTGGCACAACCACAAAACATGGAAGCAACTAAAATGACAGAATGAGTTGTGCGGGTGATCTTGGCAGGATGCTGTACAAGACCATACGTGATGGAAATAGAATGGGTACCTCATCTTCAATTTTGTCTGCATCTGTCAGAGGCTTATAAGCATCTTTGTTGGGATGAAGTGCTGCAACAAATTCATAGTAGTCAATGTAGCCATCACCATCTCTATCAAAGATATCGGCAACGGCACTCATTTCCAGGCGACTGGTTGGGAATTCTATCCATGAAAACACAAACAACAGAAATGTGCTTCAAATTGATTTGCAATTTAATTCTTGCACTCTCTACACCACTAGACCTGCTGTGATGGCCAAATTAGTATTAAAACCAGGTGACCATCATTTTGCTCCATGAGGACAAGGACTGTTTCATTTTTGTCTTTTTATGTATGCCTAGGACCTAAGACTAAAATGGACACCTAGTTAAGTGCTTAATAATAAGTGGTTATTGACTTTTGAAATTCAAGCACCATAAATTAATTTATCATAAATGCATACCTAGCTTAATTCAAAGTTACTTAATTGATTTCCTAAGTCAATATAATAACATAAATTAATTTTAAACAATATGAATAATAATTATTTTTAATAATTCCTGAAGATCCATGGGTTAGGCATTTCACGAACTCAATTGTTTACAGAAAGTAAAATAACACAAATATGCTTAAGACAGGGATTATAGGAGATATATTTTTAGACTTTTTAGAATACCTATTTGAGTAGGTGATAGCAGTAGATTCTAGTTTCTATTCCTGATATGATTATAAGATATAGGAGATAAGAATATAAGGAAGTGGTCTAATAAATTCAGGTACTATTTATTAAATGTCATTTTCCTTGGGAAGGAACTTATTTTACTAGAAACTATAAAGACAATATTTTTAATAACAGGCACATAAAATATTTCAATTCTATGTGTATTCTAAAGTACTATTTTCATAATAGCCTCACTTACTGGAGGAGAGAATTCCATCAATAAATTCTTGTCGTGTTATTTTTCCATCCTGATCTTTATCGATCCTCCTGAAGAAGTCCATTACTCGAGATTTCTTATGATTCATCCACCGCATGTATTTTTTACGCCAGATATCAAAATCAAAGTTGGCAAATTCTTTCAGCTATGGGGGGGGGGGGAGGAAAATAATTTGGTGCTTGTTTTCATATTAAGATGATTAACAGGATTAAAACTTAATTTTATCTGTAGTCTACTAATGAAGCTGATACAAATTCCTTTAGGATAAACACTTTTAGTCTAAACACCAGTTATCACTCATTTCAGAGGGGAAAAAAAGCTCCCAAATAAGTACTTATAAAACAAATTTCTATAAAGGTTACTGAACTTTGCTCTTTATAAAACTGCCAACCTCTTCTGACAAAATTTTTTATATCTCCCAAAATGTAGTTGAAAACTTTTGGTAATGATTTAGTCAAAGTTTCAGTCATTATGCTGAACACTATAATCTATCTAGCAAAAGCACCATGACTGCTAGAAGTTTCTACCTAACAAGTAACTTTTCATTTGCTAGTTCTAGGACCTCTTCTCTATGGTCTGACCCTCTCCCACACCTAGACTTGACTCCACACTCATTGTTCTCAGAATCCTATCTCTTCTATTAGGTATACTGACATCTAAAAAATGCCCTAGACTTGCAAGATAGCTAAAATATGTACTTTAGACTAATAATTACTTTATTGAACATAAAACAAATTAGTTTCAACATTGTTAGGTTTTAAATGTTAAATTCTGTACATTTTCTGTAAAAAACAAAGGAACTATTTTTAGATTTTAATAAAAAGTTTGCACACAAATATCTATGACACATTAACTAAACAATCAGATGTTTAAATATATTATGATGAAATGTAATAATTTTGTGAAAAATACAATTAGCTAACCTCCTCCAGTCTGTCCAAGGCATCATTAAGTTTTCTTCTTCTTTCCAAAGCTAGAAGCCAGACTTGCTGCCATTTACTCACTAATAGGTTTACCCTGGGATTCTTTGTTTCAATTTGTGTCTGTGATCCAGAAGGATATAAGCTTGATGTTGGAGAACGCTTCCCTATTAAAAAACATAATTCAAATTAGTATGGTACAAATGCCCAAGTTCTCAAATGGGGCTAACAACTGTAATAAAATTTGGCCCTTTCCCTTCTAACCTAGTGCTGGATTGACTCAATAGTTCAGCATTGCCAGCAGAGATGCCCTTTTCTGTGTGAGAAATAACATTGATGTTTTATCATGTTGTATTTATTAAGGAATTCCTGATGTTTATTACTGTGGAAATAGATATATATGTACTTAAATACTATAGGACCTGCTGATGACACTTTTGGAATAGGAATCCTGTCATTTACATGATCTAAGATGACACCTTCTCCTCCTCCATGTAGCCAAGCCACTGAATTTCCTTAGTCACCCATCATCATTGCAGGGGCCCTCAAGGAAAGGGTTAAAATGAGAATAGTATTGCACAAATTCTAGCTCAGAATAGGATGCATGAACTGAGTAGCCATGCTAGTGACACTAAGTGATGAAAGGTCAGTTTATATTTTTTATAAAATGTTTAACAGTGGATTTGAAAAGTTTAAAAAGCCAACTTCAACTTCTAAGGTGTTGCCACTTAGGAAGTCTTTTTCTTAAATGACCCTTTGAGAAAACATAAATATTTTCACTTTTTTTGAATGAAGAATATTCAAAACACAGGCCAGGCTAAAAGGTGAAATTTACCTCTATCTATAAGTAAATGGGGGCAAGTTATTAACTCATTTATGAAATATAGATAATAATATTCAGTTTACAAAGCATTTGGTAAACCTATATGTACATGTGTGTATGTATACATACACACATATATGTATGTGTGTATATATACATACACACATATATGTATGTGTGTATATATCACATATATATGACATACACACATATATGTACTTTGTTATTATAAGTATGAATAATTATTATTTACCCACAGACTGATGTTGCCAAGACAGGTAAAGTATGGTAGATAGGGTGAGTATATCATATTATTCCCATTTGACAAATGAGGACATTAGAACCCAGCGAAGTTAACTGACACATTTGAGGCCAAACAACTAATTAGTGATAGAATTATAAGTAGAATCCAGATCTGTAAGGTCAACATCCTTTCCACTAAAATAATAAAAGTCAGCTAGGTAGCACAATGGATAGAGTGCTGGGTCTGCAATCAGGAAGACCTACCCTTCTGAGCTAAAATCTGACCTTAGATATTCACTAGCTATGTGACATTGGGCAAGTCACTTAACCCTGTTTGCTTCAGTTCTTCATCTTTGTAAAATCAGCTGAAGAGGGGCAGCTAGGTGGTGCAGTGAATAGAGCACCAGCCCTGGAGTCAAGAGGACCTGAGTTCAAATCCAGTCTCAGACACTGAACACTTACTAGCTATGTGACCTTGAACAAGTCACTTAACCCCAATTGTCCTACCTTCCCCCCTACAAAAAAAAAATGAGCTGGAGAAGGAAATGGCAAACCACTCCAATATCTTTGCCAAACCTCAAATGGGGTCTCAGATACTTGGACATGACTGAAACATCTGAACATTAACAAATAAAAAGGTATAAATTGTGTCTGTTTATTCTTCTTACTAAGGCTAAGTATTGTTTTGTAGGCATTTTAGCAATACAGTCTCATGTTAGATATCTGGAGAAATGAAATAAAGCATTTGGTGAAGAAATAATATGTAAACTTGATCATTTGCTAATCATTAATAAACATTAGTAAGTGGGCATACTTTAATCATGTAATAATAATCTCATGTCACACTATGCGTTATGCTTCATCATTATAAAACAAGTACACTAATTTATAAAGGGTTAATTCTTTCAGTTTGCACATCACAGTTAGCCACAAGGGAGTTTAGATATCTTTTGGAGAACCGGCATCCTGAGTTCTCAGGCCTATGCTTTTTCATGAAAACCTTTTATGAGAGACTAGCTAACCAAACCATTTTTAATATAACTAGCATCTATTATAACAAGGCCTGTCTAACGACTAATTGTGAGTGTAATGCAAAAGTAAATTTACTTTGCTGGACTGACCATCTTAGTTCATCAGAAACCAGTCATTTTTACTAGGGTGGAAAAGTATTTTTGATTGTTCCAATTATATCATTGCTTACTTCCTGCTCTTCCCTTATCTAGGACAGGAATATGTGATTGTAAAGAAGAGGGATCGGCTGCTCTTCGCTTGTAGATCTTAGTAACCTTATCCACATCAGGCTGTTTTCTGGTCATTTCCTCCATGAAAGTCTGTAATGAAAAGGACAGCTGCTTTAAGGATATGCAAATGTAAATAAATTATAATACAGAAAGGGGTTAAAAATACAAAGCTAGTTTTACTTAGTGCCACTGTTCCTAACTGAAAAATTTTAGTTTTTCTTTGAAATTACCTGCCCTTTGTAGCAAATAAATACCACAGTCATTTGTTTCTCTGGGAAAAAAAATTAAAATACACTTCTATGATTTTTGTTTGGACCAGATATATGATTTCATTGACATGAGGTATTTATGGGAATAAACTCCTGTCAATACAAGTTGGCACCTGCTCTACAATTTATGACTTCCAATTTATGACTTTCCACTTAACCATACAAAATAACTGAGATTTTGCCAGGCACCATGCTAGGCATCATGATCACGAAGACAAAAATGAAACATTCCCAGGCCTCAGGGAGCTTACATTCTATTGTTCTGTGTTTTTTGCGGGGAGGGAGGGACAAAGTGTACACGCAGTAAATACACTATATATAAATTGGAGGAATCGGGGAAGACCTTATGGAGGAGAGATGACACTTGAACAGAACTTTGAAGGGAGCTAGGGCTTCTAGGATATGGAGGTGAGGAGGGAGTAAATTCAAGGATGGGGAACACCCTCTGTGCAAAGGCACAGAGACTGGAGAAAGAATATGATGTATGAAAAAGAAGAAGTAGGCCAATTGGGAAAGGACCCTAGAGTACATGAGGGATAAACAAAAGCAAGAAAAGGCTTACGTCAATCACTTCAAGGTTCCAAATAATGATCTCTAGCCTCAAAAATTATTATGTATTTCTGACTCTTGGGGTATTGCCACATTTTCTTAACATCTTCTCTAAACAAGGAAGGTTAATAATAGTGAGATTCTTCATAACAATGACCTTAAATCATTAAGTCTGGTCCAAGAAGCTATAGCAAGTCCGTAAATCTAGCTGGACATTCATTTTGTTGGGAAAATGAATGTGAATAGTCATGTTTTAGAGTTCCTACCTTTAAACCAGGGGCGGAGAACTTCCAACCTCAAGGCCACATGCAGCCTTTTGACCAAGTCCAAGTTTTACAGAACAAATCCTTTTATTAAGGGGATTTGTTCTGTGAAGTTTGGGATCAATCAAAGGGCCACACTTGAGGACCTAGAGGGCCACATGTAGTCAGCCTCACCCCACTTCTTCAAACAATGGAACATGTATTTCCCAGCCCATTTTCTCAATTTCTATCAAAAGGATATTTCAACTGAGATGCCCTCACTTCTTGCTCTTCCCAGATGTCTGAATATTACTAAGATAAAGTCCATTTTTACCTGGTGTTCTGCTATGAGGGTTTTCACTTCTTCAATCTCCTGAGGAAGGACTTCTTTGTCTTTCTCACTGAGCGTGGTCTCTGCCCACTGCAACCAAGCCAGCAAAGCTTCCAACAATTCCTGTTTAGCGATAAGACCAGCCAGAGCACTGGCCAGTCTTTGCTGATGCTGCTTTGCCCATGCCAGGACCTGTTATCAAAGCAGAAATCTGTTTTCTCAAGTTTTTTCAATTTGTAAAAGAGCGATCCCATTCCTGGTAATGCAACAGTAATATACAAGAACATCTACTTCTCAAATATATTTATTAACTCTTGTGTTGTTTCATTATTCTACTCTCCTGTCATTCAAATTCACCTCGGTGTAATTAGCTATGCCTGTACCCACTGATTTAACAGCAGGATTTGAACCAAGTCTTTAGAAGGAGGGGGTCCCAACCATCATTTCTCTAAGTCCATTCCTTGATCTTAAAGAGTGGGACTTAAGGAAGACAAGTACTCTACATCATGTCTCAAGAAGTTAAGGACTACAAAAACCTCTGCTTTCCTTTACTAATTTAAACTGAAGGACACATTTCCTTAGAAGGCTGGTAAAGTCTCCATAACACACACCAGCTCTGTACAACCCAATCTGCAAATCCAGACGGCCATCACATCAGATATAGAATATTTTACCTTTTTTATTATCAATAAACTCATTTAGGAAACATACCATGATTGGAATAATACTGAACTGCCAGTTTACTTAACCCAGTTAATAGGGGCCCAAAGGCTGGAATGAAGTACAGAGTGCCAAACTTTTGTCTATAAATGTTCAGAGCCAAAATCCACAGGAATTCTACTTTAAACAAAATGAAATATAGAGGCTGACAATGGTTTAAGATGTTTGCCCAGTTCAATTGCAGCTATCATTAACTCCACAACACCTCTTCCCTCCCTCAGCCTTCCCCAGCCAAAATAAACTCTACACAAATGTATTACTTTCCCACAGTTATTAACTGCATTTTAATTGGTCTCCAATTTATAAAAGATTGTCAAGCATTGTACTGATTCTTTGCGCCATACTGACCTCCTCAAACCTGGCTCGAATAATGGTAATCCAGTGCTTGATGGTGGTGATGGAATCAGGGTGGCAGATGGCCAGGACAGCTTCTCCCATACCTGTTGCCTTATTTAGCTCAGCTCTTTTCTCTTCCAGTTTCCTCATGAATTCCTAGAGTAGAAACAATTATTTCAATTAGTCACTGGCACTAGTTGAAAAGAAGTTGAGTAAAACCATATTTTTTTCCTAGCTAAGTATTGATTCCAGCATGTTAAAAAAAAAAATCCAGTGATTCATTTGAAGTTTGAATTAATTCACACCACCAGGAAAAAGAATAATCCAGTCACATCTAATTTTAGTAAAGAAACTAGTAGAGAATGATTTGAAAATGAATTCTATTTTATACTATACAACAAAAATTAATTTGGGAATACTATCTATAAAGAGGATGTATTTCAATGTCATAAATTTGTCAGAAGCATCATAACCAGAATTGTAATATAGACAGTTGAAAGCTAACTCCCAGGATGTCAGATAAGGGAAGTTATAGCTATTTTTTTAAAGAAATCACTAGATATTAATAGGAGGAAAAAAAATCTTATCTTGAAGCAGAGAAAGGAGGAGTTAGAGGAAATAGAGAAGAATGAATTTGGGAGGGAGGAGGCATGCTAGCCTCAGACCTATACTGTGATGGGCCAGGAGCCAAATCTCATAAGATTAGAAATAAGTGAAACAGATTCCTTGTCCCCCCAGCAGTTCCCAAGGCAACATATTCTCAGCTGTGAGCATTCCTTCAGGCCCTATTCCCAAATCAAGCTAAAAGGATTATCTCCAGTTTACTTTCAGGGTCAACCAAACAGGTCTGGAATGGTTTTAGCTGCCCCTTTATACTTTTCTACCATCACCCCACCACCCCACCACCCCAAACATCCCAACCACTTTACTGGGTCTTAATAAGGTTACAGGGAAAACCTTTCAATTCCAGTAACAATCATTGAGCACCAATCAAAAAAGCCCTCCAAGAGCTTTTTATTCCATAACTAGAGATAAAGGGCTTAAAATGTGAATGTTCTACTGACATAATGGTGGGGAGACTTATAGTCAATAGACCAATATGTACAGGTGACTAGTGTTGGAGTCTTAAAGACAGGGACTACTACTGAATGGGGGTAGGGGACAGAAAGAGGAAGGTCAGGATGGAGGAATAAATGGAATTGCTAATTTTAACATTGGTTCACCCCTGTTTACCTTCAAATGGACTAGGAAAAATATAAACCAAGTTATTTTTGTCATTGAGCTACAGTCAAGCAATTGCTCATATTTATGAAGCTTTCCCTAGGTAGCCAGTATCCCTTGACTCCAACATCATTAACACCCAAAATGAAGCTTGTGGGTAATACTGACTTTACTTTTAACAGCTTTTTACACACATAGTTTACTGGAGATAACACAGTATAATAGATAAAACTTGTCTTGGGGTCAGAAAGACCTGAGTTTTAGCTGTTTGGGCCCTTTCAGTGCCCTAGGCAACACTATCAAGATTACCAGCTACACAAACACCTGCTGATCTGTTCTGGTAGAAGGCAAAGTTTTCTCTATGAGAATTTCCTGACTTGATAAAATTAAAGGTCTTGACCCAAGTCCTTCTCCCCTTCCCCCCTCTCCCACCCCCCACCCCCCACCCCCCACCCCCACCCCCCCCAGGCAAATCCCTCCCAATAAAACAAAGCAAACAAAACAAAACTCATAGCCAGTCAGTTGACAAGATTGATTAAGCTCCTATAATGTGCCAGACACTATATTAAGGTTAGGGATACAAAGAACAGCAAACACAGTCCCTGCTTTCAAGAGGAAAGTCAAAGAAAAGGAAAACAAGTTTTTTAATCTCCTACTATGGGCCAGGCACTATGCTAAATGGTTTACAAATATGCCCTTTGATCTTTACAATAGCTCTGGGAATTAGATGCTATTATCTACATTTCACAGCTGGGAAAATTGAGGCAGAGATTAAATTACTTTGCCCAGGGACACTAAATTAGCAACTGTTTGAGGCAGGATTTGAACTCAGGTCTTCCTTGCTCCAGGCCCATTACTCTATCCATTATGTTGCCTTGCTGCCTAGAAGCTCACATTTCTAATACAACAGATAGCATGCAAACATAAGAGTGGAAGTGGAAAGTAATTGAGAGAGAAGGCAGTAGGAGCAGTTGATATAGGGAAAGGCTTCCTGCAGAAGGTAGGATTTGAGCTAAATCTTGAAAATCTCAAGGAAACCAGGCAGCGTGAGGAGATGAGGAGGGAGACCATTCCAGGCAGGGGAGACAGATAGCCAATTAGCAAGTACCTAAAAAAGGGTCAGGTGAGCATATAGCACAGCTATATTAACATTAGCACAGCATGGCCAGTTTGGTGGGACCACAGAATGCATGAAGGGAAGGTAGAAAGGAGATCAGGACTAAGTTCTGAAGGAAGGGCTTTTGATTACAAACAGCAGTTTATATTTGATCCTGGAGAAAATAAGGGGGCAGTAGAGCTAATTGAGTAGGGCAGTAACACAGATCTGAGCTTTAGGAAACAGACCCAATAATGTCTGTCATATGAAGTCCAGTTAAGAAAAAATCAGAGAGGCTATTCACCAGAAGGCTTACTATAGGTGATAAATTTGGGGTTTGGAGTGTGGGTGGAGGGAAAGCAGTAATTCAGAAAGATCATCTATTAAGAAGAATTGTGTAATCTTTGTCAGTGGTAGGAGTTCCCACATCAACAAAATCATGAGACTTTTAAGTATTACAACTGACTTTCTCTTTTAATCGTCATCTCATAAGATCTAACATTAACATATAATCTGTGGTTAAAAATGCTATTGTGTTACTATAAAGAATTGATATACTATAAAAGATAGTGGGAAGAATCAACAAAATGTCACTCTGGTCAGTAGCTGTCAACTTGACAATTATATGTCCTTAAAACACTATTTGAGTCTGATATTCAAATTACTCATTAAAGATATGACTTTTTATTTCTCCTAATAGAAAGACTTCAGATTCTTCTGAGAATGCTAATCTAGTCTAAAGTGTCCTTTGAAGTCGGGGCATCTGAACTGAGTTAGAACTTCAAAAGACCTTTTAAAGTAGCTCAGCATTCTCAGAAGCACTATAGGAAGTCACATAACTACTCTGCCCTCCCAATAGGTGTTCTGCAAGGACATCCTAGACCTGCTATTTTGTAGACTCCAGGTCTCTAGGAGCTGCTTTCAGGTTTGGTGAAGCAAGGAAAGACCCCTTCTGGACAGTGACCCTATGAATATTTACTAAGTCATCTGAGGTTTACTGAGTCATTTACTGAGTCATCTGCACTAACATAGAACAAAGAAAACTCCCAAACTCAGCTACATGGATTCCTCTGTAAGGACCTCAGTAGCCCTCCTTACCCCACTTCCCCCCCACTCGCCCCCCTCCCCCCACACTCTCTCTCTCTCCTTGCTAAATAAAGAAGCCAGGAAGCCGAAAATTTCCTGAACTGCCCCAACATGAGGCCTGTGGTAATGTCTAAAAGCCCATTTTCTCACTGAACACCAACTGGCCTGCCAATGGATTCTCAAGTTAGAGGAAATTTCCAAGAGTAAATCCCTCTAGCTTGAATCAGGACCCAACCTTGAACTAGAGTGGGTATACTAGGTTCAGAAACCCTGCGTCTTGCACACACCTGCATGTGTGTGTGCACACACACACACAATGTCTGGTCCTGCCTGAACCAGATAAGAGCCTCTAAAAATTCAATTGCAACACTATTTAACAACTAACCCGGTTGTGTGCCTTATCCTACCAGACACCCTAGCAGAACTGATTTATTTTCAGCCACCCTGACTTTTCCTCCTATTGTATTTTCCCTCAGTGAAACATAGTTGCTTTACTTCTCACTACTGGCTGTGTTCTATCCGCTGGTGCTCAGCCTCCTGGTCACAACAGTTTTCTCCTTTACGAGCAAGAGCCACTGTCCAATGCTGGGACTGAGTCTTGGTAGTTACCTCTACTTCCTATGATAAAGCTGAGGAAACTAGAAAGCAAAAAGGCCACAAAGCCTGTGCCTACAGTGTGAGACCTGGCCCCTTTTCTCTGATACCAAGAATATGACTAGGAGCTAGCCCAGAACCACATGCCCCTCAGTTCTTCCCCTTGACAACATAAGTGACACCTAAGAGATATTGATACCCCTTCCTTGTACATCACCAGGGGATACCACACCTTATTCAAACTATATTGATAGCCTCCTAAAATAAGTCCTACCCACAACAATATGCTCAGACCTTACATTCATAATACTGAAGCTGAATGCTTTCCAATAATGTTTATGTTATGTCTCTTCTATTATACTGATAGTTCTAATATTTTAGCATCTCATTTCTTTAGATGAAGCCTTATAAATTCTTGTCAACTTTATTATCAACAATGAACTATTTCACTGTTAAAGGCTTAGAAGGAATGTCAACAGTAGTGGCACATTAGTTAAAGGGAGAAGTCAACGTATAGATGATGTATTCCCACTATTATTGTAATTAATGATGTGTTTCCTACATGGCCTTCAAGGACAGGGTTGTGTTGAAAACTATCTGAACTGATTACAAATGCTGTCATCAGCAGTACACGTCTTGTTTGCTTTGAGAATTCCTCACTTTTACAGTCAAAGGTGAAAAGCCATCTGTTAAAAGACGTGTGGACCATTCCCTTTAGGGGACTGGCAAACTCCATTAATTTTTGCTGAAAATATCAAGCCTGAAAGAACACTGGCATTCTTTCTTTTAGTAGGATACTTATCTATTGTGTCTAGTAATGAAATTGTCTGCTGATTGCTTGCATTACTAAAGTAAAAAACTCAGTCCATTTAAAATTCTATTTATAAAATTTAAAATGTTTCAAACACTATATGAAGAAAGTTCATTTTTAAAGAGATATGTAAGTCCACTAAATGAAAGAAAATAGTCGGACTTTCTGAAAATTGTTATGATAAATTTAAAAGATATTTGTGAAGTATCTACTGGAAAAGAAAACTTCTGAGGTGATTTAGTACAAAAAAGTCTGAAATGAAAACCACCTGCTCACAAAATACAATTCATGTCCTTTAAATAAGTGGGGAATAGATTCAACAGCAATTAATGTTAAGTGCCTAATGGGTGAAAAGGCCCCAGTGTTCCAAGGACAAAAATGAAACAGTCAATCAACTTTCATTTTGCAGGACATATCAGAATGAAGATAATTGCACTAGGTGCTGTACAGGAGAGGAAGGGTGCAAGAAAAACTGCACAAATAGATACTTAGCATCAGGCCACTGATTTGATGTAGGGAGTGAAGGAGAGAGAAAAGTCAAAAATACTTAGAAGGTTATGGGCATTAACAAATGAGAGCAATGTAGGGGAGAAGAGAGATAAAAGGTTGAAGGAGAAAATGGACCTAGATAAAGATTTATTTTTATGATATTGTGGAGAGGAAAGATTCACCATGTGTGGACTATTGGCAGATGCCACACAAGCAAATATAGGTGGAAGTCCAAGAAAGATCAAATAAAAGACACCTCCAGTTGGGAATGGGTTGGGGGTTAATAAAGTGGACTCTTGGCTTCCATGGGTTACATGTGGATATTTTTGCATTCATACATATGGACACATATGTATTATATGCTGGGGGTGAAAAGTACTCAAATTTTTAAACTTTCCTTTCAAAATCAAAATTAGTGGGGGGGAAATAATTATTTCAAAACACTAATATATTGCTTCTTCCTACAACATTTTATGTACCCATGGAAATTTTACTCACTTTATGCTGATCAATGAGGTTACGAAGTGCTTCTTCATCATCTGGGAGCACGCCATGGAACCGAAGTGTTTGCTCAGCCTCAGCCAACCATTCCAGCAGGACATGCACCACAGAGTGAAATTCTTCTGCCTAACATTTCACATGTGGGAGAAAAAAATAAAAAATATGACTCACGAAGGGAAATCTGACAAATATTGTATCAGGAGATACTTTCCCACATAAAGAAAACTAGCTTTAGCTTTATATTAATTGTATTAACTTTTCATTTTAAAAGTCAGTGATCTGTGGTACTGTATTTCTATAACTGTAAAAAGACATCAAATGCATCCTTGCAGTTTGCAGTCCTCAGGAAGACTAAAAGCTTATTCCTGCTTTCAACTACTTCATTTATAGTTGATAGGAAACTTGACTTACACTATGTCATTCATTCAAGTTGAAAAATTAAGAAAGTAGCCCCTTTGATCTAAGTCTGACAGATCCCCTTTAAAAGCATCATTAACTAAAAATATATAATGATACTATGATAATTTTGTAAATCATTAATCCCTTCTTCAGACTATTTCCTCTCAAGGAATTTCCAGGCAACATCTATCTCTAGAACAATAAAACTTTCTGGCATTCTCTTTGTGACAATTAAAAAAACAAACATGTTTACCTGGCGTAAGGCTTCTTCTAACCGGGTCTGCTTTGATACCGATAATGCACATACAGTCTCCCACCGAGTACTTAATTCCTGCATTTGGACTTTAACCCATGAAGAGTCATCACGGCTGCCTTCAATAAGTTCCCGAGCTGACCTCTTCAGAGCCTGCACACTGCTTGTCCTTTTCCCCAGTTCCTTCTGAAAGACCTAAGATGACCAGAGTTTCATAAATAAATCTTCACAAACAATCCTTTCCAAATGGCACAATGTTCTGACAGTGATTTTTCAGAAGATCTCGTAGCTGAACACACACCATTCTCATTTTCCTTCATATCTTTGCTTCTTAGAATCCCTGGCCTCCTTCCAGACTCAGTTTATAGGACATCTTAAGAGGTCTTTCCCCATCCCTCTGGCTGCTAGTGTCTGTCCCTCTAACACTACCTTCCATCAACTCTGTCAGCATGTACCTTTTTTATTTATATTCACGTTATGTTCTCTCTAACAGAATGTAAATGCCTTAAAATCAGGGATTTGTTTTTAATCCCTAAAATGCAGCACAAAATAAGCACTTAATAAATGTTTTAATTGTTTGACAGTATCATCTTTGTTCAATAGTAGTCACTGTTTTAATTCTGTACAATTTAACCAATATATGTGTGTATGTATATATAGTATATATATAGAGAGAGAGATACATATATACACATGTGTGTATGTGTATACATACACTCACGTGTATGTACATGTCAAAGTGCTACAATTTCTTTTAAAGAAAGCCTAATGATTAAAAGGCAACTAGGTGGCTCCTTGGACAGAGTGCTGGGTCTGGAATCAGGAAGAGCTGAGTTCAGATCCGACCTTAGATACTTACTGGTTGTGCAACCATGGGCAAGTCACTTAATCCCTGTTTCAGTTTTTATAATCTGTGAAATGAGGATAATAACAGTACCTACTTCCCAGGGTTGTGTGGATAAGATGAGATAATATCTATAAAGTGCTTTGCGGACCTTAAAGAGCTAAGTAAATGCTGCTATCATCATCATCATCATCATCATCATCATCATCATCATCACCGCAGTAGACTGGTGATCATGTGATTGTGGGAGTGGGGAGAAGATAACCAACATTATCTCTGGATCTCAAGCTAAATCCCTTAATTTAAAGGCATTTTTAAAGAAACAACCCTACTAATCTTGATACATATATTAATGAGTACGCCTAGGTGGACCAAAGGGAAATCTTAAGAAAGTTCCCATAGTCCTCATTTTTAGAAAATGTCTATTGTATCATTTGCTTTACACATTTCTTTTTTCTGCTAATTTTTTTTTTTCAAATATAGCAGTTTACATCCTTTTATTGCCATACTTCAAAGGCTGTAGCAAAGTTTTCATTTTGTTCAACTTCCAGGCATAGGGTGTGTTTTGCTTTAGAATTATTTAAATAATAAATTATTTATTTTTAAAGTATAAAATTTTATTATAAAGTATGAATTTTCATTGAATGAATTTTCAAATGAATTTTTCTTTCATTTGTCCTTATACTGAGACAGTATTTATTTTAGCAATGCCTTATTAAATGATTTCCTATCATAATCTTTGCTTAGACATCCATTCACAAACAACAGCAAAATAGCTAGTGTTCAATGAATAGTCAGTAAATATTTGAGGATTGAATTAACATGGCACAGAAAGGATTTTTTGTGGGCACAGAGTAAGTAGTGGGTATGGAAACAGACCCTAGAGTTTCTCAGGCATGGTCTAAAATTTTACAAACAAGACTAGATGTCTCAATCAATAGAGAATATTCTATGAAGATGCAGATTAGCTAATTAAAAAAAATAGTGAGAAATCTCTGTGATCTCCAACCTGTTACATATCTGGTTCTACGTTACACTTATGATGATAAAATCACTCAAAAAATCTTTCTTCTCAGCCAAACAACAAATCTGATTAAACTCAATTGACTAATTTAATGGTAAATATGGTTGTGAAAGGCACTACTTCTGTTACACAAACACAGTCCTTGAATTAAATTATTATTAATGTATTAACTTTTTGCCTTGTTAATATGCTATTAGTTCCTTTTTCCTGAACTTGAAAATAAAATAGCTACCTAAAAATTGGATGGGTTGGTAAATATTTGAGCAATGAGAAAACTATATTCCTACTGAAAAAGAAACATTACATGTTCTTTACCATCACTGAATTTATAATATGAGTAAGAATACATAGAAAATTGTTCTTAATAATTAAGTTTAACAAATATTTACTTAGGGACTATTATGGATAGGAATGAGTGATATAAGTTACAATTTTGAAATTTGTTGCAAACAGGACAATATATGGTTTATCTGGCATGTACTTTATTCACAGAAAAAAAAAAGAATTATCCCTTATTTTATTGTTTCTGATGAGTATCCATATGGGGCAAAACAATATGTGAAAGAGTTAATTATAATGAAATATAGACCATGCAATTTTGCTTCTTTGAATAAATTATTTTGGATTTTTTGACTTATAAAATGCAAAGTGAGACTTTTAAAAAGAGAAAAAAGTATATCTCAAATTATACTATCCACAGGAAAAAAACAAGTGATTTTGATACCACCATTTTTATGTCTACATATGGTTTAGACTTTTAGATAATACAATCATTTATAGTATCTCATTTGGCCCTTACTTATAGGCAAAGGCAAATACCAAAAACTTAATATAAACTGGATGCATTGAAAATAACCTCTAACTGATAGAACATTTTAATAAGGATGCTCAAAAGATTTAAAGCAAAATGATTAATGGTCAAATCTTTCATAATAAATGTTTTTGTCTAATAAAGTGCTACAGTTCGAAGTGCTGGGTCAAGAGATTTTTTTAAAGTAATGGAAGGAAACCCCTCTCCTGACCTGGCATAGCTCATGTCATATTTATATACTTATATAACATCCTCATTTGAATTCACACATAGAATGATCTTTAGCTTTACTGTAGAATAGCTTAAATTAAGATGCAATATGATGAAATCTTTTTAAAGTATCTTTTCAAAGAAAAATGTTTAAGTTTTAAAGAAGAAAACATTGCATTATATGGGTTTCAGGGCTTTTCACTAAAAACAAGTTAGGGATTATGAGAAGGGCAAACCCCTTTAAAATTAAGCAAACTGCAATATACATTTCAATTACCATTTGTCCATTAAAGTAAGTTTCTATTAAGACTTTTTTTCTAATACTTTTACCCACAGTCAACACTTTATTTCAGGAAAAATGTCTTAAGCTTTTCAAAGTATATTTATATTGAGGTATTATTAAAAAAATTTTGTTTGTATAAATGGATTTTATCATTTGTATTTTTAAACAGCTTCCCAAAGGTCATTCTTTACAAATTCCAATACTCTTTCATCATGCAAATCACTCAACCTTAATACATAATTTTATCTGTCAATTTAAACAAACTAGCTCTCTATTTCATGATAAAATGATTTAAAAGCACTTAATCCAAGAAAAATAGATCTGTGGGGAACTGCTCCAGATCAATACTGAGACATCAATTTCTTAAGTGTTAAGCCCAAACCACTTTGCTTGTCTGACCTACTAGTCAGCTGTATACTCTAAATGAATGATTACATTGTCCTGGCTTGTTGAAGAATAAATCATGTTAAAGGGTCATAGTCTTCACACTTCCCATGTATTATTTTTCCCTCTTTCCTCAAAATCCATAAGTAAAAGAAAATTAAATTTCTGATTTTGTGTTATGCAAATCCATTTTTTAATCACTGGTTACAATATTTGCAGCAATGGTTTGGGTGACTGGTCCACATTTTAAATGATAGGGATTAGACCTGTAATTTAATTGGTATAGGTAACTTCCAGATGAGAAAATTTATTGTACTAATGCAAGCTATCACCTCTTCTACAATTTCACGATCTTAGAAAGCTGTCTAGAGCACTAAAAGGTAAGTGTTAGAAGCAGAACTTCAAGCCAAGTCCTTCCTGTTTCTGAGGCCAGCTCTTTAACCACTATGCCATAAACTTTTTAAAAAAAAGGTAGCATACTGAACTTTTTTTTTCCCAGTCACCAACCCTCCAAGAATTTTCAAAAAGATAATGCATTGGCAACTTCAACCAGATTCCAAGAGAAATAGCATTAGGGTCCATTGACTAAAATATACTACATACAGTTTTAAAAGCATTATACATTTCCTTGGTCTACTTTTTTTTATAATAGTTTAAAATATATAGAGTGTGCTTAGTGATTTTTAAATCCTTCTTAGTATCACACTTTCAAGTAGTATCACATTTTTCCCATAGATTTGGTGATTCTATCCCTAAATATATGAGAATTTCTTGCACCAATACCCAAGGATTAATATGATCATTATAATAATAATTCACTTTTATATAGCACTTGAAGGCTTATTAAATGTTCTCTTAACAGCAACTTAACAATTCTACTTATAAAAATTGTCATGATTGGTCTAAATTCAATTTTTTCCCTTTTCTATCGCTACCAGGATAGGTAAACAAGATAAAGAAGGCAGTATGAGGTATTTATCAATACCTTGTGATTATCTATCAAATTCATCACTAAATCCACATCTCCATGAACTGGCTGATCTTCTGCCAACTGAGGTTCAACTCTATACAGCCAATCAATGAGAGCCTGCAGGGCATCTGTGAATTGTCCAGAAAAGAGCAGGGCTTCTTCCAATTTGTTTTGCCTGAGAAAATATCAAATGAAAATAGTTAATCATATTTATTTTTTTAAAAAGCAGTAAAACACATCTGAACTAAAGTCCTTGAAAACTTTAGTAGTGACTAAGAGGGAAAGAAAAATCCCAGAAATGCTGATATAAACAAAAGAATAGTGAATACCAAAATTTGAAATATAATTGTTTATATATATATATATATCTTTCCAATATTGTCTTTTTTTCCTTAAACATATTATCTAAGGCAAATTACTACATTTGTCAAAAAAAAATCCACACACACATGCACACACAAGTTCTTTTAGCTCCAATTAACTCAGGCCTTCCCAGAAATCTGCATTTCCCTTCAAAATACTGTGAACATGCTTACTGTGAAGTTTACCAGAGTGATGAGAATACAGGTTACCAAGTATAGAGTGAGAGGTTTCAGTGGTGGGGAGAGAGTAAAAGCTTGAGGAAGAAGTAGAAGAGCAAAGTGGGTTTTCTCTTGGCTCATCATTCTATATACATCCACGTAAACCCTAATAGAGCAACGGAGGCTTTTTCTTCTGTCTACTCTAGATAGTTTCCTCTTTCCAAACCCTAAGATACTCTTCACTGCTTTGGGCATTGGACAAGAAAAGTACTTCTCCCACCAATCCAAATGTTGCCCCTTTGGGAGAAAAAGTTCTACTAAAGAAAGAAGGTAGTTGATCCCTTACAAATCTGTTTGCTTTTGCCCTGAAGCCCTCCTGGTCTCCCTCATGCAACTTTTAAAATAAGACATTCTTCACCAATGAGGGAAAATTCCAGTTTTTCTAAGGATATTTTTCATAAATGCAAATTTGGGGAAGCCTCCTGCTTTCCTTGGAAAATACATGAAAAGGAAAAAAATTGGAGTATAACATATACACAAATACACACACGTATGTGAACAGCCATCACAAAAAGAAAGTAATCTTAGCAATAGTTTTAGATTATGCAAAATGACCTGGTATTTATGTATTTGTTTTGTAGATATTTTTCCATAACTTATATATGTATACATTGTCTCCCCTAATAGAAGGCAAGCTCCTTGAGGGCAAAGGCTATTTCATTTTTGCTTTCTCTTGTCCCTGGTGCCTAGTAAGTATCTGGCACCTACTAGGTAGGTTCTTGATAAATGCCTTTTGATTTATTGATGTGGGAAAAACTTTTTTTGTTATGGCAGCCAGGGGACCCAAAGACAAAAATTAAACAATTCCTGCCATCATGGAGCTTATCTACTGGAAAAACAATATGTACATATGTAAGTATATGTAAGATATTTACAATATAAATACCATGTCATTTTGCATAATCTAAAACTATTACTAAAGATGCTTTCCTTCATAACTGCTAAATTATTTTTCAATTATGTTTCAATTATCAATACAGTGCCTAGTACACATTGTCCCCCATACATAGTAAGTGCTCAATATATATTTATTGAGAAGAATGCCTTATTTATTTAATTTTATGGAGCTATTAATGCTTAAGATAATGTAGTCAATTCACAATCTGCTTATTAAAAGGTTACTTTTTGAAATAGAAGATAAATTTTATGTTATTCTAACAATAGGGTTAGATAAACTTCTAAAATTTCATTATCAAGTGAATACTTAGAGACAAGAGACAACAAAATTTAGGCCAAATATAATGGGCAATGTTATTACTGTATATTGAAGACAAAGTTCTCACCACTCTATTCTGTTAACATTTGTTAAACAAACTACAAAAAAACAAAACACCTTTTGTAAACTATAAAAGTAGGAAGCAAAGTACTATCAGTAGCAAAAAAAAAAAAGATTTTGCTTAACTATTTTGGGGAGGAAATTAACTTATAGGGATGTTGGTTTAGATATTCACTAGAAGTGTCAAATGCATCAAAAGAAAATTTGCCAATATATTTTTAAGATCTTATTGTGAATAAAATGATGATAATATTTACACTTCTCTTGTCGGGATGTTATGAAGAAGAAATGAAAGTATACATGTAAAGCACATTGGAAACTTTAAAGTGCTAAGTGAATTTTAGTTATTACTATTGCTATTATTATAACTATCTTCCTTTTTGTTAAAGCCTTTAGCTTGCTGAGTGTTACCATCTAGACTGACACTATGCCCTAAGAATCACAAGACCTTGTAACTGACCTCTTCTAAGGGTGTTATCTCTTCCTAGTTACCTCTTCCTGCAATAGTTCAGTGTTTGGGAAGCTCTGAAGGAAAGTACAAGAGAGAAGACTAACAACCAAACTGAAGGTCTAGAGAGCCTCTGGGCTGACCCCACTATTGTATGCCTGTGAAACCTGGACAGTCTACCAGAGCCATTTCCAGAAAACTGAATTGTTTTCATCTGAATTGTCTTAGGAAGATTCTGAAGATACCAGACACTGAGGTCCTTTCTTGAACTAAACTGCCAAGCATTCAGACTGTACTTTAGAAAGCACAACTCTGATAAGTTGGCCACGTTGTTTGAATGTAAAATGTATGCTTCCCAAAAGGACTATTTTATGGAGAACTCACAAAGGGCAAGTGCTCACGTGGTAGTCAGAAGAAGTGAGACAAGGGCACTCTCAAGGTCTCTTTTAAGAACTTTGGAATTGGTTATGTGATATGGCACAGGACTGCTCAGTATGGAGTGCCCACATCACAGAAGGTGCTGTGTTCTAAAAGCAAAGCAGAACTGAAACAGCTCAAAGGAAATACAGGATGCGTAAATTTAGAGAATCCAGCCCAAATCTTCACACAGACTACTTGTACTCAACCTGTGGTAGAGCATTCTAAGCTCATTCATACTGGCCTGATCAGTCACAGTTGGACACACTGAAACTTGCTAGCATAGTCATGTCATTTTGGTCCTCTTCAAGAACAAAGGACAACCAACCAACCAACCAATCTCTTCCTATTAGAATGCTAGCTCCTTGTTGGCAAGTACTGTCTTCATTTTCTGTTGGCATGCCCAGGGTTTATCACAGTATTCAGCACTGTGGTAAGCTCTTAAATAGTTTAACTCTTGAATTTTCTAATTAGTTCATCATTTAATTTAAATTACATTCTTTTTTTTTTAAATTTGTATTTGCTGTATATTTAAAAAAAAGTTTTAAAACTATTTTAAGGAAATCATTTTACCTTTCCACAGATTTCCCACATATAGTGTCCCATTTATCTCTAAGTTCACTTAACATATCATCCAGTTTCAAATTGTCATCAGTTAGAGAGGTTTTCTCTTTCAGAGAACGTCCGGTTCTGTTTGTGGTGTCGTAGACAGAGTGCTTTGCTCCAAGTGCTTTCTGGAACTCCTGCATATTTGAAGTGTAAAAAATATATGATTAATAAAGGCATGAGAGAAATGCATTAGAAAAAACTTAATCACAATAATTGGGACCACAAATGATCAATGAGCACAGAAGATAATGAAGTACATCTTTTTTAAACAATGGCATACCAGGAGTGTTGAGGCTTCTCATATACATATGTGTATATCTATATATAACACACACATGGTTATATATTCATTTAAAATCAAAATTTCTTAAATTTTCTATAGTCTTTAAAGAAGTAATGTAAGAAAACAAGAATCTGGCGAAAATATAAAACTATAGTGATATAGCATGTATAAAATAGAACTTCTGATCTACAGTTTTTGAAAATGTCAATAGATTTGGAAGGTGGTTATTACTATTCTTAGTTTCTGATTCCTCAGGAAGTTTTTAAGTAGATATGGTATATACACCTCTCATCTCAACAAATTATTTTCTTAAAACTTCAGATTCTCCACCATTCATTCTGTGTATTCATTATCATAGTGTTTCATCAATGCCCATAGTAGGGACAGTACATGTGGGACTATGGGATAGTGGCAGTAATAGAGGATTGGATAAGAAAAAATATATACTTGCATAAGTAATCTGGCATTGCTTTTTCATGTGTATATGCCTAAGAACCCATGTAAGTTATAAGGTATTTGCTCCAAAAAAGTATTTACTGATTACATTAGATAATTTAGGAAGACCATAGAGTACTGTCGGGTATGTGGTTAAAGAAGTCAGGGAGGATAACCTTAAGAAATGTGAGACAGAGTTGACTTAGGAAGTTGACTTACTCTTAGAAAAACACAAAAGCACTCTGTGGATATAGTGCCATGAATATGAATGTGCATGTGACATTAGCCAGAGGATATAGGCACACAACATAGTGCTAGGCACATTTTATGTACCACATGTACCAGCTACAATAATAATTAGTATTACCATTCAAAATGTGCCCACACTGAGAGACTCCATTTATTGTTCAAAATAATCTGCTCTAACTGGGACCACTACCTAAAAATGATGAAGTACAACTGCAAGAATTTGGCCATACCTCAAGTTAATGCTACAGCTGGGTGACCCTAGGCCTTTTACAAAAAGCTACACAATCATGTTACATGACTCCTCTGAAAATAGGATAAAAAAATTGCTGTGTAGGATGAAAAATAGAGAACACAATGTCCATTGTACTTTGTAGTTATGTAGTTTGCTGACTCTGCTTGTTTTAGACATTATTTTCTAGTGAAAAGTGTTAAAGGGAAGGGCAAAGATTCATTTTACTGATAAGTGGGAGAGGAAACACAGGATGGTTGAGAACAATCACTAATGTTACAAGTAATTTTCCAAATTCCAAACTAGATTCTAGCAGTACCTGTAAATTAACAAACTTGAGAAGCTTCACTACTGCATTTATTTGATGTTTCCTGTCTGTCATTTTGCATCCCTTTTTATATAATGGTCAGTAACCTGATAAATAATTCTGATGCTTTGGTTATTTCCTATGCTACTTTACTATTTGTTCACTGCTAAAGCCAATCCAATAAATCTGATTGACCATTAAATGTTAAACATAAAATATGCAGGGATTTTAATATTTGTACTATTTCGATAGTACTACCATGGGAAAAAGGAGTAATCTTTTTTTTTTCTATTTCCACATACTACAGAAAGATGTTTAATTGGTAGGATCATTGACTCAAGCACTAAATATCTACAGGGTACTATCACCTACTATCATAGGTGGCATTATGGAAGACAGAAATCTAAGGAAGCCACTGGTCCCTTTAGGAAGAAGGTTAAGACACAGGAGCAATAAGGGTGCTGGCTTCATATAAGAATCTTAATAAATAAGAGTTATGACTCAGAAATATCCATAGTCAGTCTATCAGTGCTTTCTGCCTCATATGCATGAGGCTAGGCATGGAAGGAAATGGTAAAAACTGTATAGATTAATAAACTTCTTCAGCCTATCTTCAGTGCTGAACTAGTCTTGAGTTAGATAGAAAACTCTATCTTTACTGTAGCAAATATTCAGTTTAATATAGAGGCACCATACAATGACCAAATTCAGGAATAACAAATCCAGTAACAAGAAGAATCAATACCACCTTCTGTGACATTATATTTTTTAATCTCTGACCTATGTAACAAAATTTAACTTTTCTCTGAAATAAAATCCATTAATTCAAAAGGCTCTTAAATTTTTAAAAGAAGTGAAATTGGAGCATATTTATCTGGATATTTGTATTTTCTTTAAAAATTCTATTTATAGTCAGTCAATAATATATCCTCACCTCCAACAGATTTCTCAACATTTTACAAGCTAGTTTCTGACCTCATTGCTGAAGTGAAACTGTTTTTGTTCATAAAACTGTTCATAAGATTCTGCTTATGTCTTAATCATTAAATTCAATGCCCTTTTCTCAGGCCCCATCCTTCTTGACATCTCTGTAACATTTGATGCTGTTGACCACTCTCTCTTCCTTTACTTCTGTCTTTACTCTGAATTTTCATCCTAGTTTTTCTACCTGTGTTCCTTCTTAGTCTTCTCTCCTGGATTATCATTTATCATTTGCCCACTAAGTTTGGGTATGCTATATAGCAGTAGTATCAAACTCAAACAGAAATGGAGGTGACTAAACCATACATAAGGATCCCCGCAGGCACAAATTAATTTAGAAAATTGCATATCAGCATTATATACATTCCATTGTATATTTAATTTCTTTGATATTTTCTAATTACATTTTAATTGGGTTTTGGCTATACTCAGGAATGTTGCTGGTCACATGGTCATGTGATTGACGCCTCTACTCTACAGCACCACTTCCCTTGGTCTTTGGCCCTTTTTTCTATACTCTCTTGGTGATGTTATTGTCTTCCATGGATTTTATTACTGTTTTCTATACGGATGGATCCTGATCCAAATATTCAGACATCATCTCTCTCTACTAAACTTTAATCCACATCTTCAGGTACCTGTTAGACATTTCCACTAATCTATACCATGGGCACCTCAAACTCAACATGTCAAGAACACAGCACAAAAGGACTACATGTGCTGCAGGACTTCTTATAGCTACCACTGTACTTGGTAACTTCTATGAGTCCTAATACACTAATGAGCAATTCATAAATATGATATAATCTTAACTCAGTTTTCAAAACTCATAAATATGTTGCTTCACTTTTTAAACTACTTAGAAAGGACATCTAAATACACCGATTGTGGTAAAATCAGCCTAAGGAGGAAATTCAGTCTTACGTACAATCAAATTCAGATCAATATTGCAAAGATGGACTATAACCTATGCAAAGCAACAATCATATTTTTGAATTCAAATATTAAGAACACCACTTGGTGAGGGCAATTTTTTTTTTACTTTTTCATTGGCTTTAGGGAAAAAAACCTTTCCAGGTAGAAAAAAATATAGCATGGAAAGATACCAATACTTTTTATTCGGGAATTATTCCAAATCTTGATTGCAATTTTAATTTTCTCCACTTAATTCACAAACCATAATTCTAAATAATCAGAGCGGCCAATTAAAAACATAATGGTTTAACCACTGCAAATTCTTTAAGCATTTTTTCTTTTGTTGTAGATAATTCCATTTTCTAACATGAAGAACCTCTGTGTGTTAGCATGCTGAAATTTCTTTCTACAACAACTAATTTCAGAGATTCTAATGAATATGCTATCTTAAAAATGTTTCTATGTGAAGAGAATATTATTGCCATTTTAATAACCTAGAAAACAGCTCCTTATTTTAGATATATGTAATTAGAAAGGACTTCAGAAGTTATTGAGGGTTCAGATATCTAGTTTGAAATCTGACACCACCATATTTAATCTGGCACTCATTTACATTGAATAGTTCTTTTCTCTATTGATTTAGACAAAACATGATGAGTTGAGATTGGAAAAATGACCTCACAATGCAATGAGATAGCTTCCTTTTTTTTTCAAGATTGAACTCACTTTATGTTGTGTAAGTTGTGTCTTTATTTTATCTGGATCATTGGCAATTTCAAGCTCTGAATCCAAAGATTTCTCTGATTCTTCTAGCCATTCCATGAGTTTGCTCCAAGCTTCATGGAACTACCAAAAAACAACAACAACATCATTCTTACATCATATAAATCCTTATAAGATAAAAAGTAACTGAAAGAACTACATATATAGAATCTACAATCTTCCCACAAATATATAAATGAATACTAAAGGAGGGTTTACATTTTTGAATGATTTAAATTCAATCTAAAACATCCTCTGAAAGATAAAAAGGGTTTAACAATGACCAAGAGTCTCATGTCTGAAACATATAAACTTGAATAAAAATTTGAGAAATATGAAAGGAACTATAAAAATGTTTAAAGATAATAATGAGGGGGGGTAGGTGGTACAGTGAATAGAGCACCAGCCCTGGAGTTAGGAGGACCTGAGTTCAAATCCAGCCTCAGACACTTAACACAAAAAACTAGCCTTGTGACCTTGGGCAAGTCACTTAACCCCAACTGCCCTACCTGCCCCCCTCCAAAAAAGCAAAAAAACAAACAAACAAACAAATAAATAAATGGCAGTTAAGTTCCCAGGCAAGGCAAAAAAACTACTACTGCTGCTAAATATTGCAATGCAAAGAGGAGGTAGAAAAGTAAAGCTGAGAAAGGAAAGAGGGAAGGGAGGAGAGAGGGAGAGAAAAATCAAAACTCTTGTAACACTAGCAATGTTAACAGGGACTAAGAACTAGACCTGTAATTTCATTGGCATTGGAAACTTCTAGGTAAGGGAACACCCTCTACCAATCCTGGCTGGCAACTTATGGTTTAGAGAGTTGCCCAGGGCACTGAGAGATTAAATGAGTCACACAGTTACATATGGTCACACAGGCAGAGTATGTCACAACCAGGACATAACCTCTTTCCTAGTTTTGAAATCAGTTTTCTCTGCATTATGCTATTCTATTCAACTAAGAAATCGCTTTTTATTCATGTTTATGCAGGCATTTAGGTAAAACCAGACTCAACTACAAGAGGAACACTTAGGAGATTCAGAAGAGGAATTCCCACTTTTTCAAGGACTTTATTGGTAGATAATGCTGATTCTTTTTTTTGGTCTAATTTTACTCAAAACTTTACTTTGTTTAATACCCTTTAGGGTTTTAAAAAAACTCAAGACATTTTCCTCTCATTATCTGATAACAGTTTGCTAGCAGTATTGTTAGTTGTTCAGTTGATTGAGTCATGTCTGACTTTTTGCGACCCTATGGGCCATACTGTCCATGGGGTTTTCTTGGCAAAGATACAAGAATGGTTAGCCATTTCCTTCTCCAATTAGCAGTATTACCTACATCATCATGACTTAAGTACTTCTTTAGGACACAACTAGAACAGAGAGGGGGAGGCTTTTTTGGTTTGTTGGGGTTTTTTTCTTTTTTTTTTAATGGGTCACCTAGGCAAAAATTGAAGGGAATGGAAAAGTGAATTTAAAGAAATGTGTGTTTGCATGTGTATGCACATATATAGGATAGATGGCTATTGTTCACACATAGAATCAACTAAGATAATAAATGCTGTATATTTATGGGAGGGGGTTAGAGGAACCTGGCCTTGGGAAAGACCTCAATCAGGGACTTCCTATGCTTACCAAGAGACAGTACATTTAACCTAGGACAGCTTGGCTAAAAGGAATTTGTAGTGTTATGTAACTAGTTCTATGTAAGAGACATTTAAATGCAAATAATCATAACTCGAAAAATGTCTACCATAAAAAATGTTGTGTTTTACACCAAATTTTATGCTTTATATTTGTTGGGGTAGAGATGTCCTTATTTAAGGCATCCCTTCTTTTATATTATAAAGTGCCATGCATAGGCCAACATAATCTTATGACTCCTATGACTCTAGGACTGGAGCAGAGTACTCAAAGGATACAGACAGACATATAAGAAATGTGACTGAGCAGGGCACATGAAGTACAACAGGGACGATTGTACAATTCAGTCTCCATAATAGGGAATGCCCTTGGAAAGAATAAATTATTTCCCCTAGCCAGCCAAGGTTGCTATCTTCATATCAGAAGAAAGAAACTAGCTATTTTCTCTTATAAAAAGAAAAAAAGTATAGATTGTGAAAAGATAATACGAGGAAAATGCCTTGACTTTTTTTTAATACCCCAAAGGGTACATATGATGCTATCCCAGCCTTTTAACCAGAAAAATCTAACCAAACATAAAGCTTAGTTTAAAATATTAGAATAATTTATCAAGTGGTTTGAGATAGTACTATATTATAATGCTAAAGGAGAAGTATAGATCTAGTAAATAGATACAGATAAGATTTCCAAAATTCAGAGAGAAGATGAAAAGTCTTAAGAAGGTAAATCATTAGATATATTGAATAGTCCTCCAAGGACTTTGTCTTGAAGAATACACATCCACCTCTTTACAGAATTTCATCTTTATTACTTGAAAAAAAAGATGGCCACATAAATATATATGTTAAATAGGTCATGAGCAGAGATCAAGGGAAAAAAACTTAATAACCAAAAAAAAAAAAACTTTGTTTTGTCCTTAGAGATGATAATAATAGCTCTTGTGGAAATATACCATAATCATTCTTTTTTAGACTATTCCATATGACTAAAAGCCAATGTAAGGGCAGGAAGTAAAGATGTCAATATTTAAGGCGCTATCTTTTAACTAAAGAAATAACTCCCTGGGCTCACAGCAATGATTTGTTATCTCTATTTCCACCTGCAATAAAAGATTTAATAACACAATGATTTTTTTAACTGTTAGGTATGAGTTGTATGAGTTATTACTAAGTTTAGAGCTTCACACAAGCTACTGAATTTACCTGCTTCGCTCTCTTCCGTGCATCATCAAGAGCTCGTCCTCTTTCCACTAATCGTTGGACAACTTTTTCCCATCGGCTCTGTACACTAATCAAGAGATTTTTAATAATGACAACATCTTGTTTTTGGCTAAAATATTTCAGGTGGGTTCCATTTTTGTCCAGCTCTATGATCTGATCACGATGAGAATTTACTTCATTGGCAAAGACCTTTCCAGAGAAAAGCATTATATGTAAATCAGTTTTTCTATGTTTACATAATATATAATTACAAAAACTTACAATAATTACAAAAAATTATAATAGCTACAAAATAATCACATTATACACTTTAGAAAGACTGAAACCTAGTGGAAAAGAAAAAAACCCTTAAAATATAGGTTTCTAGCAATGAAACTTCCCAGTATCTTGAAAAGGAAAAATGAAAATCCTATCTGATTTACTACATACCTTGTGTTCATCAATTTGAAACAAGACAGTGTCTAAGATAAGACTTGGCCGAGAAGCTATATTTAATGTTTGTTCAGCTTGGGTAAGCCAGTTGATGAAATCCTGGAGAGAATTGTGGAACTCCATGGCCAAATTAAGGGCATCCTCTAGTTTAGCCTGAAGGAAAAAAAGGATTATTTAGTACCTGATGCTATTCCAGAGGTTCTTTTCTCAGTTTACCCATTCTTTGGCATTCTTCCTCTACCTCCCTACTTTATTAGTGAATGATTTCCATTCATTTTTTTAATGAAGTAAGTCCACAGTGAAAATATTAGGAAACATTTGAGAATTGTATTGAAGGCCATTGTGTTTCAGTATAATATATCCTATTTGGAAACTGAATTATTAAAAAATAGCACATTTGGGGGTGGTGGGGTGGGGTGGTGGGTGGGTGGTTGGTTGTTGTTGGGTGTTGGGGTTTTTTGTGTGTTTATAGTCATACTGTCAATATGAAGTACCCCAAATAGTATAAATTTAAAAAAAATTCAACAATGTCTGGTAATTTAAATGGAAGATCATATCTAGTATCCTACTGTTCTAACATTTTTCTTATAGTAAAGCAGCACCATCAACAATTCTCATTCACTACAGCAGTTTCAAACTGTAACCAAAAGAGAAAAAAGGTATTTGTAATTTAACATGAACTTTATATTTCCTTCCTTATATCTTTTTACTTGCTACTTTTTGGTATTTAACTTTTATGTGGGTTATTCAATATTTTCTTAAATTCCTATACAATTATGACTAAATCCAAATCCTACAAACACTTTGTTTAGCATTGGCCCTACAATTACTACTTCTTGCTCACCAGGCCTTACCATTTACCCTGCTGTTACACTTGCTCAATGCCAGGGCATCACCATCTGAGCAGCATTGCTGATGCATCCCCAAGAGCCCTTGGTCTTGCCATCAGCCCAGATATTGCTCTCTTAGGGGCCACTAATCCTTTCCATTTTCCCTGCAAGTGAACTCTTATTTATGTGTTGCCTTCCATAATTAGAATATGAGTTCCTTGACAGACAGGACTGTCAAACTTTCCTATTTGTATCTCTGGGACTTAGCACAATGCTTATACACTTTAAGTGCTTAAAAATGCTTTTTCATTTATTCATTCAAAAAGGCTCATAATTCTATAATTAAAAGTAGTTGACAACATAAATATTAATACAAATGTTATGGTTCCATTTTTATTGATTATTTTCTTATGTGTAGAGATAGAATTTTATTCCATTAATTTAACCCTTTAGAACTCATAAGGTTAATTTTTTCTAATATGTTTATAAGTATAAAACATTAAAAATTCTCAGGCTCCCAAAATTTATCTACAAAGAAAATAAATGATATCTAGAAAAGACAACTGATAAAAACATTTTCTTTTGTTTTAACCAATACACATACTTTTCTTTCACTGAGTTTAGCTTCTATAGATTCCCATTTTTCTTTCAAGTTATTTATATCTTGGTCAACATTTGTATCTGCAGATTCTGGGCATCTTGCAAGCATCTGCTGGCCCTTTTGCATGAGGCACTTATATGTTTCTTCTTTAACTTCAAAGGCAGCACAGAGTTCCTAAATTAAGATATCAAAAAGCAGTATTATAAAGAAGTAAATTCAAGAGTTCTATTTTCCCCCAAGTATCAATCCAGAGTTCTGAATTCATAATCTCTCTATGCATAGTTCATATCCAGATGTGCACCCTTCCATAACTCCTTAAGAAGAGAACATCTCAAGCACAATTTAATAGGTAAGATATTTTAAGTCCCTAATTTCCATTTGTGAGATTGATGTTTTTATTTGGTAGTAGAAAATAAGCCTAAGTAGTCACTTAGAAATCAGATTTGCTCGAATGTTTGTTTTTAACTTGACCTGAGGTTTCACTAACATGGGAAGACTCTTGATATGGACACTCCACCAATGTAAAACATTTCCTACACTTGAAAATAATCAGAAAAAGCAAATCCTACCAACAAATAAATAGTTGGGCCCTACAAGGAAGATGAAGTGACTCTGTGAACTTCTAAACAAGGATCACACGTTTACTTCTAGAAGGGACTCAGTTATCAAATGAGGTCCATAAAGGACTTGCCTATAAGTAATAAGTAGCCAAGCCAAGCTTTGAACCCAATCATCTGGCACCAAATCCAGTGCTTTTCCCATACCATGGAAATGTCAGTGAATCCAAGATCGTTTCACCTCTAATGTATTAGAAATCAACATCTTAGCAAAAACAACAACAAATTAAGCCAACTCATTGACAAGGACCATGTCATAATTTTCCTCATACTATGGAAACCTGGAAGGAGATAGTGCACAGGTGCCATGCTCTATATTTATGATTAAGCAAAACCCCTTCTTGATGGTCTTTCATGTGAAGCTAACTAAGCATAAAACCCAGAGGCCATTATAAAAATAAAAACCCAGATGATGTGTTTCTTTTATCATTGAATTAGGAATATGTTTCCCAAAAAACTATGACAGTTACTTGATATCAATGAATGAGTGGCAAAAGGGCAATGTGGCCATTCCTCTGCACTTTGTTTTATTTCTCACCTAAGTGATATAATATGGTATTAGTCATATAATGGTAACATTGTTTATATAATTTTTTAATCCCCAAAAGGTGAAAATTGGACTAAAATCCATAAAATTCAATTTCCTACTTGCTAAAAGTCACATTCATTGATGAACCATCATTTTATGTACAAGGAAACACTATCCTTTCACAAGTACAGCTGTGTTAACCTTCAGGCATAAAATTAGCTAATTGCATATTTCCACAAATTGAATAACTATCATTGTAAACAGTTTCCAATCACTAGAAGTGCTTACAAAAGTTAATCTCCTAATCCCAGGCTAACTAGAGAGCTTTTAGAAAATGATGCACTTACCATATGGGTATTAAGCTGTTCCCTGGCTGTTTCTGGTAATCCTCCAACAGGTTTTGATGCCAACAAGTGACGTTCAGTGTCAGTCAGCCACTGATGTAAATCTTCAACTTCTCCATGGAATCCTTGTGCCTAAATTCAAACAAATTTTAGGTTTGGGAGGTGAAAATTCTCTAATGAAAATAAAAGACAATGCTTAAGTAATCCCAGCCCCCTAAATCTATCTCTGCTATTAGAAATGTCAGAGCCTCACAAATTTTTCCTTCACTAGTCATATTTGGGAAAGGCAAAACAGAGTCCTGGGACAAGAACTAGGATATCTATGTTCCCAATGCTCAGTCCTGCAGGCCAGAGCAAGAGATTTCTAATAAAAACAACTTTAACTACCCCATACTATTTTTGGTTTTGAATACTCTGCTGAAGTCTCTGAGTTTCTTTTCCCACTCACCTGGTGCAAAGCACTATCCAGCTGCTTTTTCCTTTGTTGTGTTTTTTCCAATACATTTTGCCAGCGTTGATTTAAACCCTCCAGCTTGGTCTGGAGATTACTTGCTTCTTCTCCTGCACTTGATTCAATTAGGTCATTTCCTGCTTTCTTAACAGCTTCCACTGTAGACTGATGAGCTAACACATCATTTTGGAGCACCTTAAAATATTAAAATAATACCAAGGTGTATCTGTCAGTTACACTCCTTACCATTATTTTTAATTTACTTCCAAAAGTGGCATATACAAAAACCAAAGTTTGCATAGTTAATAGCAATAAAAAAATTATTAAACTGGGTTCATCTTTAAGACTATAATGAGTTGCTATACATATACCTATGTCTGTATACACACAGACACACATTTGATAACATCATCCACAAAAATGATCTGGTGAAAATTTTTTTCCAACTTGACAAATATCACACATACTTAATGAAAGTATGCAGAACAGGGTTGAATATTACTTCTAATTAGATCCACCAGTTTATTTGCTAAAAATTATGATAATAATAACTAACATTTATGTAACTTATTATGTGCCAGGCACTGTGATAAATGCTTTACAATTACTATATCACTTGATCCTCACAACATTTTGAGGCAGGTGCTATTAATTGGACCCATACTGACATTCAAGTCTTAACCCGGTAGAGCTCAAGAATCTAAAATTAAAATTTTGTTTTAGTATCATATATTTCTATATGATCACACAGTTACTATAATTCCAGGATGATGCTGCAATTCCTATGTTCACAAAGCAATCCTAAAATTTGAATTAGCGTTCTTTGAAAGCTACCAATAAGCTCCTCCTCCAATGCCTTGTAGTGTGCAGGTAGCTCTAAGTTCTTCCAATACTCTGCCAATGAAACACAAGCTCTGGCAGAGCTAGAAAAGTTTTGTGTACAGACCTGGTGACAGATCGTTCATTTTCTGAGCATTGATTTGGTTAAGATTATGAAGACCCAATTAGGCCATGAAGTATGCTAACCATGATGATTCATGAAGACTGTCTAACCTGAGGCATGGTGGGGTTGCAATTTGTATTAGTGAGTATTTTTTTCTTTTGGAGACAATTGGGTTTATGTGACTTGTACATGGTCAGATAGCTAGTAAGTGCCTGAGGCTGGATTTGAACTCTGGTCCCCAAAGATGTGCTATCTAGCTGCCCTGTCCCTTCTAAAATATGGCACCTCCCAGGCCAGAGTGAAGAATAACCGTCATCTTCTCCCCTCTTCTGGAAACTATACAACGCTGCTGACACACATTAAGCTTGTATTAAAAGGCTCAGATTTTTTTCATAGGAACTTTCTAACTACACCACCACCATTCTGTACTTTTGAGGGTAATTTTTTTAAGCCATACAAAACTTTACTTTTATCCCTATTAAATGTATCTTATATTAGGCCCATCATTCAAACCCTTTAAAATTCTGACTCAGTCAATAGTTCTAGACAAATGACTAGACTCTACAAAAAAACAGGAGAGTATACCTTCCAAAACAGACACAGAAACTACACAAACATAAGCAAGATACACCTTTTATACAAAGTTAGATCTAAATAAATCCAATTAAATTACTAAAAACTATCTTACTGAGTCAGAAAAAAATAGTAACAGGATTCACTTGGAAAGGCAGAAGTCAGGAACTTCAAGGAAACCAGGGAGAAAAGATGTAAAGGAACTAGATTCAGTAGTATCGGGCCTTAAACCATATTAGAAGATGAGAACAGGGGCGGCTAGGTGGCACAGTGAATAGAGCGCCGGCCCTGGAATCAGAAGGACCTGAGTTCGGAGCCGGCCTCCGACACTTAATCCGCACAAACAAAAACCTAGCCGTGTAACCTTGGGCAAGTTACTTAATCCCAATTGCCCTAAAGGGGCGGCTAGGTGGCAGTGAGTAAGAGCCCCGGCCTCGGAGTTTGGATGACCCGAGATCAGATCCGGCCTCAGAAAATGAGCACCCACACATAAATAATGACTAGCCTTGTAACCTTGGGCAAGTTACTTAACCCCAACTGCTTTAAAAAAAAAAGAAGATGAGAACAGATTTGAAGTATAAAATGAATAATTTTTATTATTTTAAATGAAAATTTTTCTGTGCAAATGCAACCTGTGTAGCCAACAAAAGAGGGAAAAACTCTCATAGACAATTTCCCAGATAGAATATAATTGGGTTAAAATACTGTTGTGGCATAGGAAATGATGAGCTGGTGGATTTAGAAAAATGTGGAAAGATCTGGACTTAGAATGGAAGATTTATACAGAAAAACAGATGACAAGTAGAAATAAGCATAATACGGTTTTACGTACATGTGTATATGTATATGTATATGTGTGTATTTTATGGATATCTATGTATATGTGTATACACGCATATACATATATGTGCACACACACATATACACACAGAGTGGTTAATTGCAGCCTTCTTGGGGGGGATAAAGTAAAAAGTGCACAGCAGAGAACAAAAGAACATACAAAGGAGCAAAGAAAAGATGGACAACTTTGAAAACAATGTGTAATATTACATAGGTTTTCTTGAAATTGAAATTCATTGCTTTTTATTGAATTCTCATATATTTTGCTGCATATGTGAGGTTTTTTTCTTTTCTTATTTTATATTTAAGTTTAAAATAAATTCAAATATAATGAAAATATCTGACCCCAAAGCATTAATTAAATCAACAAACATTAATTAAACACTTCTAACATGTGAGACACTGAAGAAACAGAGAAAGGCCAAAAAAAGTTCTTTTCCTCAAAGAGCTCACATTCTAAGGGGGAAGACAAAGAAGATATAGACAGAGTAGATGGAAAGTAATCTGAAAGAAAAAGTTACTAGCTGTTGAGGACTTCAGCTGAGCCTTGAAGTAAGCCAGGGAAGCTAAGAGGGAAAGGTGAGCACAGAGAACATTTCATATATAGGAGACAACCTGTGCAAAGACATATAGACAGAACATGGGAGTGTTACCCTTGAGGAACAGCATGTGGACCATGGTAGCTGGATTATAATGGGTGTGGAAAGGAGACTAAAGTGTAGAAAGACCAGAATGGCAGAAAGAGATCCTTTTGTGATGAGCAAACAGAAGACTTTATGTTTGATCCTGCAGATAACAGGGAGACAAAGTGGTTTATTGAATAGGAGGGGTGACACATTCTGATCTGCTTTTTAGGAAAATCACTTTGGCAATTAAGTGGGAGATGGATTGCAGTAGGGAGACACCTGAAGTGGGGAAACCAATTTGAAGGTTATTGTAATAGTCCAGGAAGGTGTGATGAGGATACTGTACCATGATGGTGGCCATATGAAAGGAACAAAGAAGATGTGTACAAGAAATGTTATAAAAATAAAGATGGGAATAATGACAACAGATTGGCTTTCTGGAGACAGCCTGAGTGACTGAGAGGATGGTGGTGCTCTTAATAGTCAATCTGGTAAGAGTAGAGAACTTTGTGTTAAAATAATGTATTATATGTTTTGGACATACTGAGTTTGAGGTCCCTGTGGAACATCTACTTTGAGATATCAAAAAAAAGGACTAGAGCACAGGACTGTACATATATATCTGGGAATCACCTGCAGAGATGAGAGTTGTATGAATGGAAGTTAGTTAATGAGCTCACCAAGCAAAATGACACAGAGAAGAGAAGAGGTGTCAAAACAAAGCCTTGGAGAAGGACCCATGGTGAGTGGCAGTAACTTGGATAATGCACCAACAAAGGGGACTAGTGAGTGGTCAGACAGAATGAGAACCAAGAGGAAACAGTCACAAAAACCTAGAGAGGAAAGGGTATCCAGGAACAGGTGGATCAACACTGAAGAATGCTGCAGAGAAGTCAAGCGGGAGCATTGAGGAAAAGGCCATTAGAAAGCACTGTTAACTTTAGCGAGGGAAGTTTCACTTGAGTACCATGAAAGCTAAACTTCAGAAGAGAGGAAGTGAAGCACCAAATGTAGATGTTTTTCTCAAGAAATTTAGTGATGAAGACGAGGAGAGATATCAGACAACAGCAGGGATGGTCAAACCAAGTGAGGAAAGATGTGTCTGTAGGCAGCAGGAAGGAAGGAAGCTGATAGGGAAACATAGACATAAGAGAAAAAGAAGAGGGGATAGAGGGAGAAGGGGAAGGGAGACAAAGAGAGGCGATCTATGAGGAAGATGGAATACGTATGTATTTGTAGACAGCAGGGAGGAAGTAAGTAGATACGGAAATACAGACATAGGAAAAAGAGTACAGTGGAGGGAGAAGAAGGAAAGTAAGGGGGAGGGAGAGAAAGAAAAAGAGAGAGGAAGAGGAAAGAGAGAGAGAATACAAATATAATAGAAGGCAATCTACTGTGGAAGATGGGAGTGGATAGGATCAAAGGTTCATAGAGAGGGGTTCCCTTTTGCAAGAAGGGCAATACCTTCAGCAGAGATAGAAAGAGCATTAACAGTTACTCCCAACTTCCTATTATCTATCAATCTGCCACATACTGTTTCAACCAAGTCATCCAAGTCACTAATAAAATACTGAGTAGTAAAGAGCTGGAGACAACTCTCTGGAGTACCTCCCTACAGAACACCCTCCAAAGTTAATAACCCTTTTATGACTTTTTTGTGTCTGATCATTCAAACATTTCTTAATCCACCTAATTGTATTATTTAGGAAACATTTTTTCATTTGCTCCAAAAGCATGGATGATTTTGTCATAAAGTTCCCTGGAATCTCATTATGTCCTTTCTATAGTATGCCCTTGACTATGTGGTTATTTTGTCAAAAAAAAAAAAGATTCAAATGAAGTTAGTATGGCATGACAAATGAAGTTAGAATGGCTCACGATTAAACTATGATAACTTTGAGTGATCATTGATTTCCATTCTAGAAATTCATCAGTCACCTGAATATTGTATTCTTGGGCATCTCTTTAAATGATGGGAAGGAGATAAGAGGTCTAATGTTTGGAACAGAAAGGTTAGTCCCTTAAGTGGGGCAGTCACTTTTGTTACTGTTGTTGTTCAGTCATTTCAGTCATGTCTGACTCTTTGTGACCACATTTGGGGTTTTCTTGGCAAAGACACTAAAGTGGTTTGCCAGTTCCTTCTCCAGCCCAGTTTACATATGAGAAACCTGAGGCAAATAGGGTTAAGTGACTTGCCCAAGGTCACACAGCTAGTAGGTGTCTGAAGTCAGTTTTGAACTCAAGAAGATGACTCTTCCATACTCCAGGCCTAGCACTCTATCCACTGTTCCACCTAGCTGCCCCTCCACTTTTATTTGAGAGATAATAATAAGTTAGGCATTTAGAAACTTAGTATTTCCTGTACTAGATGACCTTTATATTTAAAAAAACCCGCTTGCTGATGCCCTTTCTCCTTTGTAAAAACAATTAAAAACTAAGGACTGGTTAGTATTCAAATAGACAAATGATATATTTGTCAAGAGGCAAGTAGAAAATATAATACCAAGTAGATGAGAAAGCAGTTTCTAACTAAGAAGTTTTCAAGAAGTAAACATAAAGTTAGTAATGTTTGTGTGCCAGAAAAGGCTACTGTGACTTTTGGCAAAAGCTAAAATATTAAACTTCCTTCTACTTTCATAAGAGATCATGACATGGGGGTGGCTAGGTGGTGCAATGAATAGAGCACCAGCCCTGGAGTCAGAAGGACCCGAGTTCAAATCTGGACTCAGACACTTAACACAAAAACTAGCCATGTGACTTTGGGCAAGTCACTTAACCCCAACTGCCCTCCAAAAAAAGAAAAGCCAATAAATGAATGAATGAATAAATAAATAAATAAAAGAGATCATGATAATAGTACCTCACATTCACAGAACTAGCATTGGTAATGACTAATAAAAAGATCCTTCTCTGTTTTATGTCAAACAATACACATCCAGAGGAGGAATAGAGAGGAAAGTTTTAAGTGAAGAGCATCAGCCTTCCAAGATCATTTGGAACTAGGACAGCATCTGTCCATATAGGCATTTCATGATACATGTATCAAATAGTCTAAAAGTGCTGGAAGCTAAATAAATATTCATAACCCTAATCAACAGAGAGAAAAGTTGCTCTATTGAACAGCCAAATTCATTTTCCCAAAGGACAGAATTCAAGACACTTACTAAAGAATCAGCACTTCATCCAAGTATGAAAATCTAAGAGACTGATAGATATCAGAAATCATCTAAGGCTAAGGAACCTTTTTTCTACTGACACTGATCCACAGGGAGGAAAAAGCAATAAGAGCTACTTAATTTTCTTGACTTTTTTGGCATCAATATAAACCTTCCACTCATCTTCCATGTTTAAAGAAAAATAAATAGAAAACTCATATAAATATAATAAATATCCATGTGTTTATTTTTATACGGCAGTGTTCCTTTCTTTATTTTAACATTAACTTGTGTTGAAATCAGCATAATTATATGATGCTTCTAAATAATCATTAATACAAATGCACTGGTCATTTAAAGCATTTACTTACATGATGTTTGGCAAGTTCAATTTCAATGGCTTTGGGATCTCCACCAACTGGTTTCTGTTCATTTAGCAAATCCTCAGTATGTGTCAGCCATGTCATTAACTCATCCAGAGCATGCTGGAACTGTCCCAGAGCTAAAAGAGCACCCTCAAGTTTATGCTTTAGGGAAAAGAAAAAAATGCAAAGATTAAATCTTCATGACTGATTTACATTACAAAACCATTATACCTAATGAGCGTTTGTGTAACACTGTGCTAACCGATTAGCAAATATTATCTCATTTGATCCTCCTAACAGCCCTGGGAGGTAACTTGCCATTACTATGCTCATTTTACAGTTGAAGAAATTGTGGCAAACAGAGGTTAAATGGCTTAATCTGGGTCTAAGAGCTAGTAGGTGTTTGAAGCTAGATTTGAACTCAGTCTTCTTAACTCTAGGCATAGCACTCAAGCCCTTTTCACCACCTAGTCGCCTCTGATACTTGTTTCTATAATAGAAGTCAGTGTGCTAGATATAGGTAAATCTATGGAGGCATCTTGAACATAAATAAATCTTTTATATATTAAATTTAAATTTCTGAATACCATTCATCTTAGCTGAAAACAGTTATTACTTAGGTACTTAAGAGTTTAAATGAAACAAGAATGGTAGAGAGTCATAATCATGTCAACATCAAGCATTAATAATTTTAATATTTAAATGCCTTAAAAAAGATTAAGGCAGTTAGAAAATTAAAATCTAGTAGGCTTCTATACTGAGATTTGTGACATTATCAATGTGGATATTCCCATTAATGAAGCAAATAACAATCCATCCTGTTTAACTATCATCCTGATTCTCCTTTAATATGTCAAAGTGGAATTTATCTAATATGCTGCGAGCAGGGGTGGAAGCAGAAGTGGGGAAGGTTCCCCCTAGACAAAACATATCCAATGCCCCTTAGTCTAAATATAATAAAAACCTGTTATAACCAGAGAAAACATTCCCAGGTTGGGAAACACACACAAAATGCCTTTTTATTTACCTGTCTATTGATAATACGCTCATCTAAGCTGTCCCAAATCAATTTGAGTTCCATCAAGGGATCTTGGACAGTATGTTTATCACTTTCTTCAGTAACTTTCTTCAGTAAAAGGTCTGCTTGATGGTTTAGTCTTTCCATTTCTATTTGCTGCTGATAGGCCTCTGATTTAAATTGCTATTTAAAAACAATATAGAAACAAACATATAAAAAATAACAACTTTATTGTACCCTGTGTGACAAGTTAAGCTTTAAAAAGCAAAGAATAACAAAATGAACTGCTCCTCTAGGCCAAATATTCTTTGTGTATATGTACTCTTTTTAATCTCTTTTGTAACGGGCAGTAAGGAGAAACATTCTAAGACTCATGAAAAATCTTACAAATTGAAAGGATCTGGCAGCTTTTTCGCCCTTGTCCTATTTTTTTTATAATGGCTTGGATTGCTATTTTTATTCCCTATTTCAACATCTCAATGTTGTTCTTTACTAAGTGAGTACATTTCTAGACTCTATATAATTTTCTACTAGGTCCAATTACACATATTACACATACACATAAAATTACACACATAAAAAGTTTTTTTAAGACTATGATGTGACATTAGAGATGATGCAGACAAGAAATTGATATATCCTGGGCATGTGAAGCTAATAGAGGATTTCCTCTGGGAAAGTGGAATTTTGCCCAGATTAACTTCTTAGCATTATAGAAATGAAACTGGTTTTTATTGATATTTTCATGTGCCTTTGGAGATATGGTATCTTCAATTAAATTTATTCACATACTTTTCTGTATCAGGAATGGTATAATATAATTTTATTTCACTGAGCTCTCTGTTCAGGAAAACATCACAGTGCTCTTGGTAGTGACATGTTCCCAATTTTAAGTTTTTGCAGCCACCAGGCTAACAAAATGTTGGTTGTGTAAAGGAAATAGTTCCTCAATAATTTATTCTATTGTCCTGTTAGTCTGAAAAATTTAAGGACAAAAGCGACTGCAATAAATCAACGGATGACTAGTTCTAAATGTTCTTCCTTATTTAGCAGGAAATAGACTATAAAATTAAAATCATCCACAAAAGTGATTTCTTTGCATCCATTTAACTGTTCCTGAAAAATAAATCATGCATTTAGCATATCACTACGTGAAGCATTGATAATATCTGACTTTAAACAATTTCACTTGAAATGGAACCAGAAAATCCAAATTTTACATTCATATTGAAATCTTTTTTGTGGCACATTTTCATGCTAGAATATTCATGTTTTAAAGAGTGTCGCTGAAATCTTTTATACTTCATTGAAAATTGTGTGCTGCATATACGGAAGGACAAAAGATCAAGAGAGTTGTCCTTCTTTTGAAACTAAGCTGCAATAAAGAGAAACTGAAAAACTTTAGCTGAAATTGCCCAATCACCCTCTCAAGCGGACATTTAGAGTCACTGAGGCAATAGGCGAGAAAGAATGATCATGGCAATTTGGAGTGGGGACTATTACAACACAAGGGCTACTTTAGAACCCTGCCTTACCAGAACCAACTATTAACAGATCAACTGACTGAAATTCGTTTTACAGAAATCCAGGGTACAAGCAGGGGCATGGGCATGCCAGTAATTTTTTTTTAAAGCAATTGGGGTTAAGTAACTTGCTCAAGGTTACACGGCTAGTCATTATTTATGTGTAGGTGCTCATTTTCTGAGGCCGGATCTGATCTTGGGTCATCCCAACTTGGAGGCCGGCGCTCTTACTCACTGCGCCACCTAGCCGCCCCTGCCAGTAAATTTCTTAATAATTGGGGGGGAGGGGGATTCACACATTTGCACAGACACTTTTAACTCATTCTGAATTATTAACATTTTCTCTACCACTTTCCCCTTCACCTTTCTCCTCCTCCATAAATCTAAACAATGAACAAAACAATAAATCAAACTCATTTGTAGCATTTATCAATATCTGAGGTATAATGTTCACAATGAAATTTTAACAATTGGCTTCCATAAACCAGTTTGAATTTGCACCAGCATACCCTTGGTACCTATAGTTTTCAAATGCAAAGCATCCTTTGCTAAAGTATGTAGACCTAAGTCATACCTTGAGTTCATCAATTTGTTGCTTCACAGTTTCCAGATCAGTTCCAATGGGTGACATTGAAGCCAATTTACCACCAGCAATATCTACCCAGTCAAATATTGCCTGAAAAATACATTGCACATATATTATTACTGGTGCACATGAAACTGCTACAACATTGGATACTACCATTAATTATTAAGAAGTTTAAGCATAGTTCTACCAACACTAATACTAAATGAGGAGAGTTCTTTATAAATTATAAAACTCTATAAAAAGTTTGTTTTTTATTTTAAAATTTTTAAATCAACAATCATTAAGAATACTAATATATTTAAGTGACTATGACTATAAACTGAAATGGATAAAATCAGCAATTCTGCATCCATATCACATATCGTTTTAATTGGAAGTTTGTTACTAAAACAGATCCCTGGAATCTGATGAAGAGCTTCTTTTGAAATGCAAATTTTTAGAGCTTTTACAAGTTCAACAAGAAAAAAGAAGAAAGATGTAAATGCTATATATCACACTTGTCTGCTTCAAGAGCAATCTGTTGAAATATGTTTAAAGTCCAATTTTTAAACTCAACAGATAGCTGAATAAGGCATTTTTCAAATGAGTCAGTCATAGGCAAGAGTTTTACTAATGAGTTCAAACAACACTGAGAAAAAACATGCTCTGTCAGTTATAGCCTACATTTGTTATCTGGGATAATGTCAAAATCTAGCACATGAACAATGAGCCTTAAAAGCATTTGAACTACAACAAATAGCACTCAAAATCTTTTGGGGTTTTTTTTCTTTTTCTTTCTCACTCATATAAACACTGAATAAAAGGATGAATTCATGTGCTATTATGAGTGGTGAATTAGGAATAAGAGAATACTGCACTTTTAACAAAGTTGGCAACAATATACATTAGTCACTGTTATTCTCTATTGGCTTCTTCCCATATGCCTAAAAAGATGCACAAAAGAAGTGGAAAAACCACTTCACCCGAGGTCACCCAGATGTTCAATCAAAAAAAAAAAAAAGAAAATACCTCTTCTTGGCCCCTAACCTATCCAGCTATGATGCCATCTTTCTCCTTTCCTTTATTTCTAAATTTCTTGGAAAAATTTGTTAATATCCAATGTCTCTTCTTCCTATCTCAAACCTTTAAAATTTGACTTACAACCCTGCCACACTACTGATCAAAGATCACCAATGATTCTTTAAACATCAAATCTAATTCATTTTTAAGTTGCCATCCTCCTTGACATTTCTGCAGTGTGTTACATTACTGACCCCACACCACAATCTTTTGGTTTCCTTTTTACCTCTCAAACTGCTCCTTTTCTGCCTCTCAAACTTCTTCCCAACTCCTTTAAATTAGTGCCTTAAATGATATTTCTATACAGATAGATTACAAATTTACATCTTTCTCGTCTGAGCTCAAGATTTTCATGGCCAACTGCTTATGGGATATGTCTACCTTGACGTCTCTTTGGCATGTCAAACTCAATATGCCTGAAACCAAGCTTGTTACATTTTCCTTACCTCATTATTCCTGTTTTATTATTATTACTATTATTATTATTATTATTATTATTTACTGTCTTTCATGTTCTTTTCTTTTCTTCTATCCTCTCCCTCACAATTCAATTATCATTTATTGGGTCTTGTTAACTCCATTTCTGTAACATCTTTTTTAATCACCCTCCACTGCTCTATTAATACTGCAAACACCAAAGCACATGGTTCTGATTACTATCATTCTCATTTGTTGCTCAATCATTTCACTTGTGTCCGATTCTTTGTGACCCCATTTGGGGATTTCTTGCAAAGATACTAGAGTGGTTCTCCAGCTCACTTTGCAGATGAGGAAACTGAAAGAAACAGGGTTAAGTGACTTGCCCAGGGTCACACAGCTAGTGTCTAAGGTAGATCTGAGCTCATGAAGATGAGTCTTCTTGACTCCAAGCCCAGTGCCATCTAGCTACCCACCATTTTCATACTTACCAGAATTCTTGAAATATCTTCCTAATATTTTTTTTGCCTTTCCACTCTTCTAGCTACAATCTATATTTCATAATAATGCTGATAGTAAAAACTTTTCTCAAACATAGATTTGGTCATTTCACTTCTAAATCCAAAAATCTTCCCTGACTCTCTGTTTGGCATTCTAGGCCTTTTAATAGCCTGCAACCATCCTACTTCATTATACTCCATGTACTTTATGCTCCAGCCAAACTGCCCTCTAATGACATTATCCTTTGATCATATTAGGCCTGATATCTCCTCCAAGACCCAGAACAAAACTATACACAAAGAAATCATTTAAGGAATTTATTTTATCATGTTGTTGTTTTATTACACTCTGTTATTATATGTACTCTTTCCCAGTTCCTTTTGTATCCAGTTATATACAAAAGAGAAATATATAGTCTCTGACAATTAAATAGATGACTGTCACTAGCTATTTTATTTCTCATATTTTTTTCTTCCTACAGTTGCTTTATCTCAAAATAATTCTTGCAAAAACAAACTTGAAAAGTTCAAGGCAGACAGAGAAGCAATTGTTCTCATCAATGCTTTTAAAACAATAGCTACCTGATGATATCAATACATCCAAAAAGGATTTTCTATATGGCAAGATGGATGGGGAATTGAATTATTGATGAATTGTCAAGAAACCGCATGAAGTAAAGGGTAGTAAGGTGTGGGTATGAGCCTAAAGACAGTAGTTTAGAAATTACATGGAAAGCTTTCAAAATAAGGAAGTTACTTGGAAGGAAGAAGTTACTAAAACTGGATGAAGAATCATTAAATGTGCAAGAAATAACCAAAATATATAACAGTAGAGAGATCTGTAGGTCTTGAAGTGAGAAAGGTCTAGATTCAAGTCCTGTCTTTGACAACATACTGGCTGTGTGATCCTTGACAAGTAACTTAACTTCTCAATGCCCCAGGCTATACTCTTAAGATTATGTTGCAAAACAGGTAGTAAGTAGCCTGTATTAGAGTTTCCTCACTGAGAGTTCTCTAAAAATGAGGACACTAAGAGTCCAGTTCAACAACTCTGTCTGTATAGGAAAGAGAAAACTATATTGTTGTTGTTGTTTAAAAAAAAAAAAAAACCTACAAGATTCTAACAAGTTTAGTTTGAACAGAAGAAAATATATTTCAATGCACAAAAAATCACTTCTTTTGACATAAAATTTCATTACCTATAAGTCAATTTTACATTATTTAATAGATATTTAGTCATTGTATTTTATTTTGCCCAAGTTAAAACAAAAAAATCATTAATTTCCTATTCTATTGTCTGATATTAAATTACATTTTCAAATACGACACTTTAAGAAGGCATCTTAAAATTTTTTTTGAAAATATCTGTCCTGTAAATAAGTTCAGTTATGTATGTAGAGATGTGTTTGTCATAACACAAGCTGAATTTGGTATTTGAATAGTCAAAAAATAGCTGTTAAAAGGCAGAAACATGGAATAAAGTAATAGAGATAAGCACAGTAACACCTTTTCACATATACATACACACAACACAATACAACACTACACACACACACACACACACACACACACACAACTTTCTTCCTCCCCCCCCTTCTCTGTCTCTTGTGGGCTGCTCCAGCATGATGATTTGTAGATAAACAAATAGGCTTCCCCACAGCTGAGGCTGAGCAGATGTGCTTAAATGGCTTTACCTGAAGTCCATCTTGGTACTGCACAGCAGTCTGCATTGCATCATCCAGTCTGTCTACCCGATCTTTCCATGCTTTGTTTAGAGAATCCCAGGCTGAATTCAACTATAATATAAAAGTTGGAATGATTTTAGGCATAATTTTGATACTTCCAGTTATCAACGATTTTATCCATAGGTGTTTTTAGCATGCATTCTAAAAATAGTCTAATGTAAGAATAGAAAATATGCCAAGCATGATACCTCATCTATACTCTTTTTGACAATAGGTTTATCAGGTTCTCCACAGGCAGCTATCAGCTCAGAACCAAGGTTCACAACCATATCCAGCTCTTCTTGCAATCCATCTATTTCTTCTCTTATCACCTAGAAAGAGAAATCAAAAACCCTGAATTTTCAGGCAAGGCATTATGGGAAGATATACCAGTTTTCCATGTAGATTGAAATGAATAAGGATTTAAATTAATATATATGAGATAAAATCAACATGAATTGATTCTATATGTGAGGGAAACTTCATCCCACATAAGCCTGTGCAAAGCACTACCCCAAAGTGGAATCTGGTTGGATGGAAGAAGACCTTGAACCCTCACAAGCATGTGCAAAAAAAAAAAAAAGATGGCAATACTAAACATGTACCTTGGCTAGCTGGGAGCATTAGCAACACATTCTTGGTAGGATGTTGGATGGGGTCTTGGGATAGAGGGGACTTGAGAAGATTTGAACAAGATAAATAGGAGACTATAGAAGTAAATGGCATTTGTAACTGGAGCTCTGGTATCCCATTTGTGCTAAGAAGATGATGATGAGAAAAAACATTCTCAAAGCCTGCTGTGAGTTTCAATGATCTTTCAATTACACCAACACAGGGAAGCCTGGATGCCCATGCTTGCTGCTGTTCCAATAACCCAGACTTCCTCCTTGGGCTCTTTAGTCTGACACTACACAGACAAGTCAGACAGAAATACTGTTCCAATGGTGATTTTTCACTTCCTGCTGTGAATGAATTCTACACAGCTCCTGCTAAATGAATAACAACAAGGAAGCAGCTGGGAGAAGTATGAAGTAAGAATATTTGCTGCACGATTTTAATTACTCATTATTTGCCTTTAATTCTGTCTTAAGGAAATGCTCTGCATTACTATGTGAATGAGTATAACTGTAGTCAAAATTCAGAATTTGGGGGATGTGGAAAAGAGAATATGGATAGCCTTTAGATAACTGTCAGTCTGAAAATAAACATTTATTAAGTGCTTACAATGCCCTAACCTTTAAGAGCTTACAATAGAATATATAATGGGGTAGGGGTAATGATGATGTGTCTGTCTGGGGCTGCCTTTTTAAATAGAGGATCTGGTAAGAACTCTCTGGTCTATCTGCCACCCTTTCCGATCAGTGGGAGCAAAGGACCCAAGGCATACACAAGAGTTTTTGAGGAGGTATGAGTTCCATACCTGCAAGAATTCAATGGCACATTCAAAAAATAATGTAACACATAGAGACATTTGGATTACCCAGCTGAGTGGTGTTCCTTTTAAAGTTCATAATCCTATAATGTATAAACTGCAGGAAATTAACAATCAGGTAAATGAAAAACAAATCTACAAAATAATAGTTTACACTGACAGAAGAGAACAAAAAGCCACCATCTTGGATATGCTGCATGATAATTTTCATAATTTTCATATGATCTATTTCCCGAATTTGAAATCATTGGTGATATCAATTGCTGTAGAATCAGTATCAAATTCCAACCAGTCATAATGGTTGCAAATATTAACCAGATCAACTCATTGTCCATGTAATTTTTTTCTCAAACGAATTTAAATTCAGTCCCCCAAATTCTTCCTACTTCATACATGAATGTTTTACCTCTGCAGCTTCCTGCTGTTGTTTCACTACTGAGGGGTCAATGCCAGGTCCTTCCAGTTCCCGGATGAAATCTTGGGTATCTTTAGTTGTAACTACTAGTGACATGTGATCACACCAGAATTTTTCAGCTAGTTCCATCACATCCAGCAGCTTAGCCTCCCGTTCCTCTGCCAAAGTATGTATTTCCTCCCATATGTGGATCATTTGATCAAGTTTATCCTGAACAGCTATAGAGAAAAAAAAATTGGTTGAAGTTATAAGCTAGAAATTCATAGACTTAACTCCATAGTAATATTACTTAAGCTCACAGTCAAAGAAAAATGCGGTATATGAAGCAGTTACTGAACTCTATATATATCTAAACCTTGTCAAGAACCAGGAAAACCACAAGGATTTGAATCCTAATTGGTCCAGTAGAACTCCTGGGTCACAGAGCTCACTAATTATCCAATGAACCAACAACATGTGGAAGTAATGTCTCCATAGGATTACTGTTGCTTGTCCAGATCCAGGCTTCTCCTGCTGAATCCATAAGCATATATTAAGTGCCTACCAACCATGTTGCAGGAACTGAGGTAGGCACCGGGGAAGCAAAACCAACAGTCCTGGTCCTGAGGAAATTTATATTCTATCAGAATGGTCAACACTAACATGTATGTATACACAAAATAAGCACATTTTCTAATATAGGTAATAAAAGTATTTTATAGAAGAGGCATTAGTGGATTGGGCAGATCAGGAAAAGCTTCATGTGGAGGTGCTACTTGAGCTGAGCTTTGAGAAAAAGAAGCTATTCTAAGAGGCAGATGGAGAAATAAGTGCATTCCAGGCACAGAAGATAATGTATGCAAAGACAGAGGGGAAACAGAATGTTTTATGTGAAGGACAGCAAGGCCAGTTTGGCTAAAATGCAAGTGAGGGGAATCAGGTATGATCAGGATGAAAATGCAGACTGGGGTCAGGTTATGGGGCAAATAATTCAAGGTTATATCAGTTCAGGATGAAACTACTATGTTTACTTGGAACTATACCAGATTTAGCCACATAGTCAAAAAGTCATCTAATTAATATATCCTAATCTTTACCATCTTATAAAAATGTGATGATGATATTATATATTCCCTAAAAGGTAAAATGGTAGGTGGTTGTGGGTTTCAGGTCATCTAGATTACATTCTCTTTCTTTTGACCAAAAGTAATACTTATAAGTCAGCTAATTAGTTTTATGTGAAGGCTATAGGCCATGGGATTTGAGTTAATTTTTGCAAATGTTATATGGGCTATCAAAGAAATAAATTTTCAGACTTGGCCTTGTTAGCACCATATTTTAACCTAATGAGTTACAAGATCCAGACTCTGTCTTTGTAGAGAGAGATTCTTGGGATTTATTAGACTGACTTTGCAAAAATTAATTTAAACACAGGGAGTGTGTGTGCAGAAGCCCTGTGTTCAATAAAACCTCCTTTTCAAGATAGCAACATATTAAGACTAGTATTTGTCATGCAAAAAGACTGTTACCCTACTAAGTGGCCAAAGAGAAAACTGTGCAAAATAAGGTTTACTACAACAAATTTTTCAAAGCAGTACCTTTGGCAGATATATCTTTGTCAGTACCCTCAGAACGAGCAATCATGTCCTCTCCACGCTGTTTGAGGGTTTCATATACTGGCTGTAGTTTCTCCATATCTACTGACACATTCTTATTTTCACTGATTTGTTCTTTAATCTTCTCAACCTCTGCTGAGATGGAAGGCGGTTGTCTCAAGCGTTCAACAATGCGCTTTAGGCTTTCGAGGGTCTGATCTATTTTGTCATGGAACTTTTGGAAGAAAGGGCATGAAATAATGAAGTTGGATAAAGAGAAAATGATCAGAAAAATGTCAAATATAAAACAATATTATTTCTTACTTCTTTTAGCTCACATAAACAGTAAGAAAAGCTCAGTCAGAACAACTTAAAAAAAAAAAAGCAAACCATCCTTATTTCATAGGATAATAGATCTCAAGTTGAATCCCTACAGTTGTAATTTAATTGCTTCTACAGAAACGTCCCTAGAGAATTCAAGTAAAATGGTGTGACTCTGTGTGTGTGTGTGTGTGTGTGTCTGTGTGTCTGTGTGTGTGTATGAAAGAGAGAGAAAGAGAGACAGAGAGAGACAGAGAGAGTGTGTGTGTGTGTTGCCACAGCCATCATCCAGTGAGCCAACCTACTGAAATAAGCCTCTCCATGCTTTGTTAAATTGGTCTTTAAATAGCAGGCTCAGTTTGTTGCTGGGACTTGAATTCTTTCCAGTAAGCAAAACCTGTCAGAACTTATGAATGGCCTTCAAAAACCCAGGGTTAAGTCTATGCCACTATGAGATATCAGGTGTATATGTTTTCCTTTGCTTGGTTCATGTTCTTGAGAAGCATTAGGTCACTAGATAATTGTGTCGCACTCCGCTTTGCATAGCTTTTGTCCCATTTTGAGAACTGCATACATACTCTAGGGCAGTAGTATCAAACTCAAAAAGAAAAGATTCCTGCAGGTCACATATTGACTTAGAAAACCACAAATCAACACCATCTAGGGGTATTGTAGTTTTATTTATTTTGTTAAACATTTCCCAATTATACCTTAATCTGTTCCAGATAGAGTGAATCTGATGCCCCTAACTCTAGTCTCACAAGCTGTTCTACAATCAGCTAAGGAAATTGACAAGATATACAAATGATGGTTCTTGATAGGTTATTTATTTACCTGTTTACTGTAGAAATAAAATTTTGGAAGAAAGTAAATTTAGTATCTAATTCTGTCTACTTACAAATTGTTTGACTATGGTATTCTACCAATAGGTTATTTTGGTATTATATAAACAAAACTATTTCATTAAACATGATTATTTTCATGTACCCAGTTTTGATATTTGTTAAAGATGCTGGAAATACCCCTAATTCTGCATTTCCTAAACTGAAAAAGGCTAAAAATTGCACACTAATGTGAATACATGATAGGAATATGATCTTTTCTAACCTATTTTGGAAACTTTGTGGTTCATAAAGTACTTTTCACATTAAATATTTGGAATAATTTATATAAATTTTGATCATAGACATTTCAGCATATCTATAAATTTTACCATTCATCAGTGTGGGGTTTCCCCCAGGGTTAAAAAAAACTTAATAAATGACTGAAAAAAAATATTGCCACTATGCCCCAATTATAAAAAATAGAATATTAAATATGTATAGATATTTCCAAATACGTCAGTTTGAAATAAGTATTTCCTATTTTACTTTTTCTATCCAACTTTCTCATAGATAATTGAAATTCTTCTTTCTTATTATTTTTATTAAAATATGAGTTTTGTTCTTAAAAGTTACAGATCATTTAAATTCTCCCAGGGATCAATAGAGTACCCTACAAGTGATAGATTTTGAATAATATTTTGATCATGATTATGACATACTACTGAAATCAGTGACTTAAAATAATTCTTAACTATGAAAGTAGGGAAAATGAAGGTTAGAATAAAAGGGAAATTGCATTCCAAGGACATCAGCATTTGGAGATGATGCAATAGAATAAATTTCAATTTATACTTAATCTACATAGGAAAATGTGTTTCCATTCTCTGCTGTTTGAAGGAACTCAATAACATTTCTAATGTAAATGGTTACCTGGGTAGATTGAGAAATGGCTTCATCCAGGGCCACAGCTCTCTTTTTGACATCTTCCTTAATTTGACTGTAAAGGGTGTCAGCTGCCATGTATTTCTCTTGGATTAAAAAGCCTTCTCCTGGGCTCAATTCCAGTAACTGGGGCCCAGTTTTGTTCATCTTATCTATATGAGGCTTGTGTTCAGCAATCAACTCTCGCAGTTGCTATAACAAACCAAAGAACTTATCAGTATCTTAGGCTTACACCTCCACAATACAGCTGTCTGCACTCCCAACACATCCAACTGGCAAATCATTCTAAACAAATACCCTCCCATCAAAAGGCATTTTACAAATTATGTTTCATATAACTCCCAGCCAGGGAATGACAACCCTAAAATGAAGTTTAAACAAGTTTGGTCAATGGAAAGCCCTTTTTAGAAATAAAATAAAATGCTTAGGGAGATAAGGAATACAACTTATCTACTTCATACCAATAACATTAATAGTTTCAGTCCTTGATATTTTTAATCATTGTAAGGAAAAATGCGCTCAAAAATTTCAGGGAAGGAAGAAGCCTCTTTCTTTCCTTAAGACCTTCATTCACATCATCACCACAACTGGAAGCAGGGATTATGTTAATTAGTGGAATTCTACTTCTCTCATTCAGTAGGTCATCTTAATATCTTGGCATAACTCAATGCAAAGGCAATAGCTAGCTATTATTGCTAAATTCAAGGGGAAAAAACCTCTACTGTATTTTCTTTTTTTTTTAAGAAGCTTGTCAGTTATTTATTCAGATAAAAACATAAAGCACTAAATGGAGAACTATCCCCACTCTCCTTACCCACCCCCAAATATATGTGAAAGACAAGGAAAAGAAGGCAAACAGGAGTGTGTTCTAGACTTCAGTAGGGTGCCTTGGAGCCTCTTCCATTTGACACATGGCCCAGGAGGCAAACCACTGAATCCATTTCCTTTGCCATTATGCAACTGAACATTCAGGTATTCCCCACAATTTATTTGCTGAGGACAGGAATTTACTGTATTTTCTTAAAGATCCAGTGAACTTGTCCACAGTTTCTGAAAACTGAAGTACTTTGCAGAAAAGAAAATAACTTGACCAAAACAAAATGCTATTACTAGATAATAAAAAATAAAACTTCTAAGACAAGATAAAAATCCACTGGCTACCTAGTTTAACCTACCTCAGGTTTTATATGGTGATACTATCAAGTATTTAAGTACATACTATCTGCCAGGCACAATGCAGTTAGATTTTTCAATTAATCAACAAATAATAATTAAGTGCTTATCAAAGGTCAGGCCTTGGGCTAGACTCTAGGGAGACTGAAACAATCCCTACTCACAAGGTACTTATATTCTAATTGGAGAGAAACTAAGGTACTGGGGTTTTTTTAAACATCTTTTTTTTGGAAGGGGGAAGGCAAGGCAATTGGGGTTAAGTGACTTGCCCAAGGTCACACAGCTAGTTAAGTGTCAAGTGTCTGAGGCCAAACTCAGGTCCTCCCTCCTTCAGGGTTCTATTCATGGTGCCACCTAGCTGCCCCTATGAGGTAGTTTTGCCAAGGGCCCCAGTCACTTCATTTTATACTCTCTTTATATACTTTTCCATCAAAAGGTCATTCATTCAGTTTTATAATGTGCTGGAATAAGGTCCCAGAACTTCTCCTAGGGCAGATTTAAATAGATTATTTAAATAATATAATTATTATCTATATATTCATAGATTTAAATAGATTGCTTCTTATCCTTTGTTAGAAGGCAAAAGATCTATACGAGGGAAGGATGCCTCCCGACACACAAATGATTGGTATTAAAAATAAATTTTTTAAAATGTTAATATATTATTTTCCTGTATTACAATAAGTGTATGTGTATATGTGAACCCAAAGGATAGATAATTTAAGTATATGATGAGTGCATATACTGTGAATATTTTCTATCCTGGATGATATTAAAGTAGCTCCTAGAAGTTACTGTTTATCTCACGAAAATGGCAGAAGGTTAGCACTGGTTCTGGAGTCTGAAGACAAGTTCAGATCCCATCTCTTAAAGTTAGTATTTCTCTGCCCCTGGGCAAGTCATTACTTGACTTCCCTGGCCCTCAGTTTCCTCATCTGTAAAATAAGATGATCTCTGAGGGTCTATACAGTTCTATATTAATGATCCTATGAACCTGTGAGTGTAATATTGCTGTGTGTGTGTGTGTGTGTGTGTGTAAATGCTAAGAATATTCTGAAATGAAAGTCAACAGTTTAGATAATTTGGAGGATAGCCTAAATAGCAAGTCAGTCTTCTATTTCTTTTTCAATACTTAAAGAAATATTTGAACAATAGAGAAAAAAAGATCCAGTAAAAATATATTCCGATTTAATACTAACTTTCTGGGACTCATAACAACTTGCACATGTACTTTTTAGTTCTGAAAATCAACACAAATCCATTGTTTGGGGCTCAAACACGTTCTAGACTTCTAACAAGTTACACCTCCCTGGTCACTTCTCTTTTTGCCCACTACAAGTCTTCTGCAATCTATTGACATTGGCTGTCTTGTTCCTTGAACAAGACCCTCTATCTCACTACTCCAGGCATTTTAACTGACTGGCCCCTATGGTTGGTATGCTCTCCCTCATCATCTGCATCTCCTGGTTTACATGGCTTCCTTCAAGTTACAGCTAAAATCTCACCCTCTATCTGAAGTCTTCCCCAATACCTCTCAATTCTAGTTCTTTCCCTCTGTTGGTTATTTCTTGCCTCTCTAAATATAGTTTTTTTGTACATAATTGTTTGCAGCTTGTCTCCCCCATTAGACTGCGAGTTTCTCAATGGCGAGGAATATCTTTTGCCTTTCTTTGTATCACTAGCATTTAGCATAGTGCAAAGGACACAGCAGGTAATAAATGTTTATTGACTGAATAACTAACTGAAAATTCTTTATATATACATGGTCTCATTAACATCCTGTCACAACCTTGTGAAACAGATATGGAAGATATTATCCCCACTTCAGTAAAATAATATGGGCATTTCAGGAATCTAAGGCTGAAAAATTAAAAATCTTATCCAAATTTATATTACTCATGGGAGCCAGGGCTGGTAGTTATACTTAGAACCCCACAACAATACCCAGCCCAGTGCTCTCCCCAATACTGTATACAAGCTTTACAAGGTAACTGTCTCTCAAAAGTTATTCTAGAAAACAAAGCTATCAAATCTCAAGTAAAAGTTATTTAAAAATATGTGTATGTGAAGCATGTTAAATTGCCAGTTGCCCAAATACTTTATTTCCATAAATAAACTTTGCATATTTTATAGTCCTGCTAAGCTATCTGGGAACAATTTCGTGAAACTTGTACTTTAAAGTATTCTGGGGACTTCTAACAAGTTAATTTCTCCCTAGAAACAATCCCCATTGTTGATATGTAGCTTATTTTTTAAAATATACAAACAAAATTAATGACCTATGACATAACATAGACTGAGTTTAATTTTTTGCTTTTTTTTAGAGTGCAATTGGGGTTAAGTGACCTGCCCAAAGTCACACAGCCAGCAAGTGTGTTAAGTGTCCGAGGCTGGATCTGAACTCAGGTCCTCCTGACTCCAGGGCCAGTGCTCTATTCACTGTGCCACCTAGCCACACCAACTGAGTTTAATTTTTCAAGAAAAACTGTCATCCTAAGCAGTATATGCTGTACAGATCTTGGAGAACAACCAGTCTGGAAAAAGCAAAAAAGAATATTTTAAAGTTCAAATTCTGTGGAATTTGAATTATCCAGCCTTCTCTGCATAAGTACTATCTCTATTCTGTCATTATAATTTCTGGGTAATTGAAATGCATTTCCAGACAATATTTCAAATATATGAGGGAAGTACAATGTAGTTTTATATGTATTTAAAACAAGGAATTTTATTGCCTTGTAAATTAAACTGTCATTTATAAGTTTATGTCCATTTTTATCTTGCTATATTCTTCTTCAAGGGCATGAGACTTCAAAGAAAGTTCTATACTTCTATTAGCTCTATGAGCCACAAAAAGACTCCTTTCCCCCCAAGTATACCCTGTTTATACTCTGATATTCTATTTTCATTCATCTTGATCATCTTTTTCCATAAATTTGTTTTCATTAATGTTCTTTGTTTTGACACTGAAATCTAACCATTAAAATAATCGTTTAAAATCTTTCCAAGATCAACGGCCCTACCAGTGCATTATCTCTTTCATCCCTTTCTAATCTTTACTTACTTTTCTAGATGGATCTAATTAATAATTAGGAACAAAATTTTTTTAAAATCCAAGTATGTAAACAAGAATTTTATTTTTCATCAACACATTAAAATGGAAATCCATTTTTTCTGCTAAAATACTTGATCTATTTTGCATTCCATTCAACAAAGGCTGCACTGAAATGACCTGGAAAGAGCAGCTTACTCAAAGCCAACCTACTCAATACATTTATTACAAGGTACTATTCAAACTAATATGGTCATATACATCATCAGAGAGTCAAAGACATCTACAGCTTCATCATGTAGGGTATATAGGATAAGAAACATCATGAGAAAGCAACATTCTCCTTTAAAAAAAAGTAATATTCTCTTATCTTGTTAGTATCTCAAATGAGATAATAATTGTAATGCAACTGGCACACAGTAAACAAAACAAGTAAATATTGTTAGTTAATATCACTATAATTGTACAAAATTTACCCGATGTTCTTCCTGCTGTTGTTTTAAAGTTTCATATTCAAGAGCTGGAGCTGGGAGTTGAGAAATGACCCTTTGTATTTCTGTCAGCCATGGCCAAAGTTCTTCATATGTTTCCCAAAATTGGTTGACCAGGGATTGTGCCTGTTCCAGCTGAAGGTACCGCTCTGAATTGATTTGGCAGATATCATCATAGTTCTTCAATACATTATCCAATTTTTTCTAGAAAACAAAATTGTGAAATTCTGAGCTTAACTGGCCAAAAACTTAGAGTAATTAGGAGATTTTTTCACTTGCCAAAACTTACAATTCATATTTAATTTGTAATGTCATATTTTAAAGCTACTTCAGCTATTATATAATTCAATCTCACTGATTTATAGATGAAAAGCCTGACACTCAGAAAAAAGAAAATTATTTGCCCAGGTTCATACCTAGATTGTGAGGTCAAAATATACACTAGACACTTGACACTTATCAGCTGTGTGGCCTTGGGCAAGTCACTTAACGCCAACTGCATTGTCTTTCCCCCTTCAAAAAAAAAAAAAAAAGAAAGAACAAAATCTACACTAGTCTTAGGTGTTCTGACTCCAAATTCAGTGCTACGTAATATTTCACATGCCTTTTTTAAAGAAGGATGCAAAGTATTTTGCAAACCTGAAAAACAAGTTTAATCTTGACTTCAAAGATCCACTCTAATCTGGTCCCAAATTACCTTTCCAGTCTTCTCTTGTGCTCGACTCAAGACCAACTCTCTTCTACATCACATTACCTTCCAATAAAATTGGACCACTCTCAATGAAGCACACATCCTTCTCCTTTGCCATCTCCATTCTTCTGTTGATATCATTCATACCTGGAAATGATCCCCCTAACTGCACTCATGGGTATTTTTTGGTTATTGGAGACCAAACTTGCATTGGATCCTTTTAAAGTCCCCCATGACCATCACCATGCCCCACCCACTAGATGAAATCACTATTTCCCTCCACAAATTTCCCAAAGCAAATCACTGTACTTCATTTCTTAGCACTATCCCCTTCTGCATTGATGTGTGTGCTTTATTTGCCTAATCCCATATAATGGGAATCTGAAGATCTTCTCTTTCCCTTGGCCCTCTTGATAGGCTTAAGTGAATCTGAGAACCTTCCCTGATTTGAAAATATATTCTGCCCCCTAATAGGCTGAATGTGGTCACATGGAGCCTGTAGCAGGAAGCTTGTTTTTCAGGAACGCCCACACCTTGTTACTTTGTGATTGGGCAGTGAGTCAAGAGGGTTGTGACATTCTCTGACACAGGAGAAGGCTATATATATATACCCTGATGTGAGGTTTTCCTTTGGGGCTCACTTTGGAAAGAACTGTATGATTTGACCAGATGAGATTCTGGGCAGCCATTGAGACCCCCCCAGCTTTGAAAACCCAGATGGTAACTAACTACGTATGGATGTAATGGTCAGAAGCTTAACTGTGTTATTTTCTGTTGTAACTTTTGTTTGTATTCTCTGAAGTTCAGGGTGCTGACTTTTTCCCCTGAACTAGGTAAATGATATATGTTCAATCGATTCAAGTGAGATTGTTAAACCATTTTGATTTGCTTTCCCTTAGAAAAGCAGATGTAAGAACCTGTGCTAGCAGCCATCCTAGGCATGCTAGGGTGTTTGCTGCTATATCCCACTATCAGGAAACTGTAAACTTGAAAGAAAAAAAGGTTCAGTGTACTACATCTCTCTGTTCCTATCATCACTAGGTAATGATATCTCTGTATCCTGAGGTACTAATACAATTCCTTAAGTTGTATTTCTTAAATGTATTTATTTTTAGTTTTCAACATTTATTTTTATAAGATTTTGAGTTCTGAATTTTCCCCTTTCTCCCCTTCTCAAAATGGTATGCAATCTGATATGGGCTATACATGTATAATCACATTAAGTCATGTTGTCCACATTAGTCATGTTGGAAAGAAGAATCAGAACCAAAGGGAAAAATGATAGAAAAAAACAAAAAAAGGGAGAAAATAGCATGCTTCAATCTGCATTCAGACTCCATAGTTCTTTCTCTGGATTTGGATAGCATTTTCTATCATGAGTCTTTTGGAATTGTTTTAGATCATTGTATCACTGAGAAGAGCTAAGTCTACCAAACTTGGTCATCTCACAATGTTGCTGCTGCTGCTGTATATGATGTTCTCCTAGTTTTGCTCACTTCACTCAGCACCAGTTTATGTAAGTCTTTTGAGGTTTTACTGAAATCCTTCTGCTCACCATTTCTTATGGAACAGTAGTATTCCATTACATTCATATACCACAATTCGTTCAGCCATTCCCCAATTGATGAGCATGCCCTCAATTTAAATTTTATTTCTATACTAATGAGTTTCAAATCTACCTATCCTCCCTCACTCTTTGAGCTAACCTCCAACCTTTCATCTTCAACTACATTTCAGATATCTCAAACTGGATGTCCAGGAAATATCTTAAACTAAAAATGTCAAAAAGAGAACTCATCTTTCCCCTAAGCCTCCCCACCACCACCTTCCCTATTACTATAAAGGGTAATAATGTACCTCCTAGTCCTTTAGACATCATCCTTGATCAAAATCTCTCTCCCTCCCCCACATACCATCTGTTGCTAAGTCCTATCAATTTCATCTTTACAACATCTCTAGAATACACCCCTTTCTCTCTTTGGGCACTGCCACCACTTTGATACAGGCCCTTATCATCTGCCACCTGGACTACTATAAAAACCTGCTGCTCAATCTGCCTGCCTCAAATCCATCCTCCTTTCAGTCACCAAAGTGATTTTCCTAAAGCACAGGTCTGACTGTGCCATCCCCCAACCCACCACTACTCTCTAAAAACCATAGTGCCTCTCTACCATCTATACCATCAAATACAAATTCCTCTGTTTTGGATTCAAAGCCCCTTATAACCTAGCCTCTGCTTATCTTTCCCAATTTCTTACCTCTCATTCCTCCCTATGCACAATTAAATCTTTTATTTCTCTGCTCTGGGGATTTTCTCTGGCTTCCCCCTGCCTAGAACATTCTCTCTCCTTAACTTCATCTACTAACTTTCTTGATTTCCTTTAAGTCACAACTAAAATTTCACCTTCTATGGGAAGACTTTCCCAACCTCTCTTAATTCCAATGCCTTCTCCTCATTTAATTTATCTTGTATATAGCTTGTTTGTAAACATTTCTTGTTTGTTGTTTCTCCCATTAGATAGTGAGATCCTTGATACCAGGGGCTTTCTTTTGCTCTTTTTATGCATTTAGGACAGTATTTTGCACATAATGGCATTCTTTTTTTGGAGGGGGAAAGGCAAGGCATTTAGGGTTAAGTGACTTGCCCAAGGTCACACTGATAGTAAGTGTATCAAGTGTCTGAGGCCGAATTTGAACTCAGGTCCTCCTGACTCCAGGGTCAGTGCTCTATTCACCATGCCACCTAGCTGCCCCTATTATTATGTTCATATTAAATGCCACATATTGGCATTTAATAAATATTCATTGAGGTGCTTAAAAGTGTTGAATTATGTTGGCTGAAAATCTTCCACCCAGATTTTAAAATATCCTTCACTTATGACCTAGAAAATAATAGTCATATAACACCTGCGGAAGTACCTACTCCTTCTTGAGAAATATATACGATATTTTTAAAGGCAAATCCTAAGAGTGAACACTGCTTGGAAGAATTCATTAAAGATATAAAAATCAAGATAAGACATTGGGCTACAGACTTTTCCCCATGAAAAGTTTTGGGGCGCCAGCACCCCAAAGCATGTACGTGTCAGAGGGGACATTTGAACCCAGGCCTTCCATACTTCAAGACTAACTCTTTAACCGTTATGACATACTGCCTCTCTCATATGACCAGAGACAGCCACAGGGACAAGATTTGTGGTTTGATTGGCACAGGAAACTACCAGGTGAGGAATTCATTTTTCTTCCACCTTCTCTACAATTTACAGCCTTAGAGAGTGGCCTAAACCACTAGGAATTTAAGTGACTTGCTCAGGGTCATAGAGACAGTATATAACAAAATTAGGACTTGAACCTGGACCTTGAACCTAATTTTGAGGTAGATTCCCCTCCCATTGTAAAATAGCTTAAATTACTTTGAATGAGTAGTGTAAAATACTACTTAAATTTATACAACACAAATACAATACCCAAAGTTTTGGACAAATAAAAACGATACCTATGTATAGTATGTTTAAATTTCTGAAGTATTTTTTACGCATATAACTTTGTTTGATCCTTGCTTATCCTATAGGATAGCTAAGGCAAGTATTATTTTACAAAAGAGGGATCTAACCATAGTTACAAAGGACACATCTAATAAAAAATAAAAAAGGCAGGGGTGAATCTCTGTTTTGGATAGGAAGGCATGGGAGAGTACAATTAAAGTCTGCATATTATTGTAATTGCTATATATGCTATATAAATTCATCAGAGAAGACAAATATAACAGAGAAAAGTCTCAATTTAGAGATTTGTTAATTTTTTCAGTATATTTTTGCCAGAAGAACTAAAATACTTATTTTTGTCAGACTACCCAGATGTTATCTTCTTTTAGCTGAATGTCACTTTTTTTTTTGCTTTTTTTTTTTTTTGGAGGGCAATTGGGGTTAAGTAACTTGCCCAAGGTCACACGGCTAGCTTTTTTTTTTGTTTGTGTGTGCATTAAGTGTCTGAGGCCAGATCCGAACTCAGGTCCTTCTGACTCCAGGGCCAACGCTCTACTCACTGCGCCACCTAGTCGCCCCTGAATGTCACTTTTAAACATACTTGGGCCCAATTTTGTAATCTTTTTTTTTTAAACAACTTTTCTTTTTTTTTTTTTTAATTTAAAAAGAGCATTCACAAAAGGAGAGAGGGCTACCTTTTCTAAAAGCATTCAGTCAATCGGGCCCATGGAAGCCATGTCTGAACTAATTCATTATTAGATGAGTGTGAATATGTTCCTCAGAAAGCTTTTCTGTTACTGAAAAGATAAATTTTTGATAACACTTTTGCTCAAAATATTCAACTCCCCCTGAAGTAAAAAAAAAAAATAAGAGAAGTCTGGGGCACCTAGGTGGCACAGTGAATAGAGCATGGACTCTGGAGTCAGGAGTACCTGAGTTCACATTTAGCCTCAGACATTCAACACACTTACTAGCTATGTGACCTTGGACAAGTCACTTAATCCCAATTGCCTTGCCTTACCTCCTCAAAAAAACAAAAAAAAACCACAAGAAGTCACCAGTTAGAAACTCAGTCTTCAAGTAGAAGCTATGCCTCCAAAAGAGACAGTGCAAAGGTATAGACTCTTGTTAAAAATCCTTCTGTCCATTTGCTTGATCCAAAATATGATTTGACATAAAAAAAGTTTAGTTACTTTAATGGTGGTCACAGAAAAATAAATGGATGCCTGAAGGTTTCAAATGACAAGCACTATGTTCTAGGAGTTTACCTTCATAGACTGTTTCTCCTCTTCACTGCAACTGCTCATGATTTTATCCCCAGATTTAACAAGCTCATCGATAATATCCTTGTGTCTCAAAATATCCATGGTAAATGCCTGGTATCAATGGGAAAGGGGGGAAGAGGGTTACTAAAAATTATTATAAAAATACAAGCCAGGTAAACTACTGAATAGCATTGGCATATCTTGAAAAATCAAATTACAGAGTAGTATGTTTTCTAGACTAGAAGAACACTGACCAGTAATTAAAATAATAGTTAGAAATACATTTTTTTTACCTTTTGAACTTGAAGCTGAGCAGAGGTCTGGTCTTGCTCAAGTCTAATATCACCCAGAGACCTAAGTTTCTTTTCAGTTTCTGCAATCCAGGATAATTCAGCATCAGCAGCTTGATCAAACTAAATCAGGAAGATATAAATTACTTCAGCAAATTATCACACATAATTACGGAATAACCACTGTTTATATTTTTAAAGAAATCAACTTTCTTATAATTTACGCAGCAAGGCGAAAATCAGACTAGTAGGGTGAAAGGTTAAATAGTGGTTGGTAGTTTCTTTAGAGTTGTGTACGCAAAGTGGGTTTCTGTCTCCACACCACCTTAGACACATGTCCTCTTCTCATTTACACAAACAGCCATCTTAGTTCAGTCCTTCATCCTCTCTTAATTATGAAGAGACTAGTCTCCCTGTCTTAAGTCTTTTCTCTTTGTAATATATCCTCCACAGAGCTGTCAAAGTGATTTTCCTAAAGTGCAGGTCTGAACATAACAACCATCCCATTCAATAATCTCTAGTGGCTCCCTATTACCTTTAGGGCAAAAAAATTGTAAACTCCCCTGCATGCCACCTAAAGCTCTTCATAATGTGGTCCAACCCTACCTTTCTAGCTTCTTACATTCTATTCTCCACCAAGTAATTTAAGTTTCAGATATACCTCACACAACATTCCAGTTTCTGTACCTTTATTCTGGCTGTCACTTCTATAGTAGTTTTTTGAGGTTGTTTTTTTGTTTTGTTTTGTTTTGGGGAGGGTGTTTTTGGTTTGTTTGGGTTTTGATTTTTATATTCATATTCTCCCTCCTTTTACTTCCCTCTCCCACCATTGAGAAGGCAAGAAAAACAAAACCTCACATTCTTGGAATACTCGTCTTCCTTACCTCTGCCTTTTGGAATATCTGATTTTCTTTTAAAATTAGATGAAATACCCCATTCTGCATGACTTTTTTTTCTCATCTCTCTCCTCTTGCCCTTCCCCAGAAAATATACTCATGTATCTGTTTTATATGTTTTTAAAGTTACCCATACATGTTTCATATTTGTCTATATCTGTACAGGCTTGTTTCCCTAATTAGAAGATAAGTTCCTCAAAGGCAAATATTGTAATGCTTTTATCATTTTGTCCCCAAAGGCCTAGAACAGTACCTGGTAGCCCTAATAGGTTCCTAAAAAGTTTGAAAGACTAAGATTTTTTTTTCTTTAAGAGTTTGGTTAAAATCTAAGCTACCTAAAGTAAGACACATTTTTCAGATAAGATTAGTACAACATCCAAAGGCTGAAGTGCATATATTTCCATGTGGCTTTATGGTTATCCTTCCCTTTGAAATTTGCTTTCAAAATTTGCTGTGAAAGTATTTTTTCATTCAGTGAATCCTATTTTCTCATCAATTTTTATTATAAAATTAAAGATGCATATTATATTTATGTTGCTAACAACACAATTTTAATGTCCTCAAAGTAACTAAATTTTAGAAGTAAAAAATATAGTACAGTATTCAAAGCTGGCAGCATGATTATCTGCCCCATACATACTTCTCTCAACAGTTCCTACAGTTTTATATTAGGTTTTATTTTTTAAATCAACTTCAAGTCACTTTAGCACTTAAAACTTTTAAATTGAAGGCAATTATTTTTGTTTTCCGAATTTTTGGCAAAAAACCTTAAGCCTACTGTTTCTCTAGATTTATTCACCTAATGACTGAAATTTACATTTCAACTGTTTAGTTATCAATGATTCTGATAAACACAGAAGTATATATATATATATATATATATATGTATCTATGTATGTATGTATGTATATATATATATGTTGATAGCTCAAAGTTAAGAAGGATAGGAAATAAAGTTGACAGATTCTGTTTTTAAAACTCTTGCTAATTTTTCACAATGAATCACAACCGACAAGTTGACATCAAATTATTTTAGTACTTTTATGTTAAGAATTACTGGTTTCACTCATGTGGGTACATCCTCTAGCAACAGAGGTCACTAACTCTCTCTAGACCACCTACATGAGCCAAAAATCAATGATCAGACTGCAAACTGATTCTTTCTGAATTTAAGGACCACAAAACTCAACTAGTCCAATTCCTAAAGAATTACTCCTCTCCACAACAGCATCAACAAATGGTTACTAGTCTTGCCTGAACATATCATGAAACACATAAATAAGAATTAGCAGGATCTACTAGAGCTTGTAACTCCACTGTTTTGTTCTGTTATTGTTGGTTAGTCCTTTTTCAATCATATCTGAGTCTCTGCGACCCCAACTGGCTAGTGGTTTGCTAGCTCATCTTACAGATAAGGAAACTGAGGTAAATAGGATTAAGTGACTTGTCCAGGGTCACACAGATAGTAAGTCCAGATTTGAACTCAGGAAGATGAGTCTTCCTGGCTCCAGGTTAGGCACAAGTCTAATGTCACCTCTGCAGTACCATGCAGTATTGTAGTAAGACTTTGGTGAAAAGGAATAAAATTTAACAAGTGCAACTATAAACTAATATTTAAGTTCAAAAATCAAATACAGAAGTGCAAAATTGAAAAAAAAAACTGCCTCGACAACATTTCATAAGACCTGGGGAAAACTATGTTGACCGCTAATTCACGATAAGCCCAAAGGGTGACGTGGTAGCTAAAAAAGCTAGCATCATCTTAGACAGTTAACAGAAAAATATGTTACCCAGAAATATGCTGTCCATTCTATTATCATTGTACTGATTAGATCACATATGGAATATTATGCCTGGTTATGAGAAACACTGTTTAAGAGGATCACTGGTAAATCAGTGGTTCAAAGGAAGGTCACTTGGATGGGAAAGTGGATAGAAGAGTTTGGATACTGTCTTACATGAGGAGCAGTTGTGAGAACTATGCATTTATCTTGAAAAACAGAACATTTGAAAGAATATGAAAACGATCTTCAAATATCTAGAGGGTTGTAACATAGAAGGCCATGAAGGCTAGCATGAAGATATATTCTATGTATAAAATGAACAAAAGAATGTACTTACTAGGAGCTAGATTTCAGCTATTAGAAGACAGAACTTTCTAACAGGAAGAGACTTGAATTCTCTATAGATAGAAGTGTCCAAATGGAAACTTAATAAACTTACATGCCCCTTACAAAAGATGTTCTGATCTGGAAAATAGCTGCATATAATGCTACCTGAAGCCATGAGATTTGATTCTATTTTCAATTAAAGTACTTTTAAAAATAAACATCTTATTATTTGTTTAATATGTTTCTATTTTTGGTTTATTCATGTTTACATTTATGCTTGACTCTATCTCTCATTATACTACATGTTTTATAGCAGGAGCTAGCTAGTATTCTGCTTTAACTTCCCCAAAAACCTAATGCTCTGTATACAATACCTACTCAATAAATGTAGGAATAGAATGAGTCAGTAACAACCATTAGGAAAGACTGGAAACAATTTAGATTCTGGAATGGATTATGGACACTCACTGGAAACATATCAATTTAGGATGACTCACAACTTATTCTGATATTAATAGCTTTAAATGAAATTGCTTATTTGCTGCCCCTATACAAAATGAGAGATGTTTTAAATAAGTAGCTAAATATAGACAGGTTGGTGTCATAGAACGAATATGTGTTCAGGAGGCCTTGAGTTTGAATCTGGGCTCTTCTATTTACTCCTTGAATGACACTGTACAAGTCACTTCCAGAAATCTATGAGATGAAAAGGTTGAACTAGATGATTTCTAAGGTTACTTTCCAATTCCAAACCTATTATCCATTTATTAAGTGATTACTATTATAGTATAATGTGATGGCTACAGCAGGAGATAAAAATGGTTAATCCATGGTAACAGTAACATAAATTTCCAGTGGATTAAATTTTCTTTAGGGTAAGGAATGAATAGAAATGGTTTTCTATTTATATTCCCAGGTAATTCCACAATGCAATTTTACTTTAATAATCCTCTTCCATGTAATCTCAGCTACATTATTTTTTTCTGAGGAAATCAAAAGAAGGGATCTCTGAATTCACCTAGTTCAACTCCTACCTAAGGAATTACTCCCCTCCACAACATCATCAGCAAATGGTTATTATCAGTCTTGCCTACAAGCACAAGTTATAGATAAGGGTCAACATTTTACCATTTGGGGACAGTTCTAAATGTTAGGGAGGAAGGAAAGGGAATAAACATTTATATAGTTGCCTACTACGTACCAGGCTAAGTACCTTTCACAAATACTATTTCAATGACCCTCATAAGAATCTGGTGAGGTAAATGCTATTACTTTCCCTATTTTACAGATGAGAAAACTGAGGCAAATAGATTTTAAGTGACTTCTTCATACAGCTAGTAAGGGTCTGAAGCAAGATTTTACTTGTCTTTCTGACTCTAAGACCATTACTCTTTCTCTCTCCACTGTGTTATCATCTATCTCAATTAAGATATTTTTCATTATAGTGAGCTGAAATTCACTACCTGCAAATTCCACCCATCAGACCTAGTTTCCCCCCATAAGGAGCCAACAGTATAAATATAACTTTTTCACATGACAAACCCATAGAAAGTAGCTATTATCTCCTTCCTCCCAAAACTAATTCTTCTCCAAGGTAAAATATTTCTGTGTCCTTCAACCACTCCTATTAACATTGTTTCAAATCCACCCTCACTGTTCTCTGTGCACACTATAGCTTCTCAACACTTTGACGGATCTGTGCGCTCCATGTTGTGATCCCCACTGTGCAACTCACCCATGACTTCTCTTCTGTGATTCTTGCATATGTCCTCCTATAAACTCTCTACAGCGTATCAATATTCTGAGGGCCTAGATCTTTTGTAAAGCCTTAATGGTTATCCCTCACTGTCATTACATGACCAATCTACCTCTGTTTCTTGTCATACATCTCCTTGATGGCCCTTCTATTAACCCATTCTTTAAAGGCAACAGAATATGTTGAACATACTCATGGATCTTGTATTCTCTATACCTAAACCCTACTTGAAGACATTTAGCACTGAGGAACTTCGCAGTTCTTGTGTTATGCTTGGACAGTATTTGAAAACCCAGAGTGACCTCAACGCTACAACAAGGCATCAAAGATTTTATAGGATTCAGTTCATCAAGATCCCTCCTAAAATATGCTACCCAGAACTGGATATAACATACTAGTGGTGGTGAGAGCAGGGCAGAGCTTGACACAAGACTCCAGCCCACCCTCCATTCAGCTTCCAAACTGATTTACTAAATCAAAGGTCTAACCAACTTCAGTCCCTTAATAAACTCCAATGGCTCCCTGCCACCTCCAAGGATAAAATACAAAATTCTCTGTTTGGCACTCAAAATCTTTCATAGTCTTAAGTCCACACCCCACCATCACCATCACCAAAATGTGCAGTCTTCTTACACTCTATACTCTTCTGTCCCTCACCCAACCTATTCTTCAATCTAGTGACACTGGTTTTGCTGTTCCTCGAAGAAAACATTCCATCTCACTACTCCAGACATTTTCACTGGCTGCCCCCATGCCAGGAATGCTCTCCTCATCTGCATCTCCTGGTTTCCCTGGCTTCCTTCAAGTCTCAGCTCAAATCTACTTTCTATAAGTAGCATTTCCTGATCCCCCTGAATTCTTATGCCTTCCCTCAGTAAATTAGTTTCTATTTATTCTGTATATAGTTTATTTGTACATAGTCTTTTTGCATGTTGATTTCCCCCAATTAGACTATGAGATCCTCAAAGTCAGGAAAACTCTTTGGTCATTCTTTATATCTCTAGCACTAAGCAAAATGTACAACAGGCGCTTAATAAACACTTATTGGGTGTCTGATTGACTGACAGAATACAGTGGGACTATTATATGTCTTATTTTAATACTATGGTGCTATTAACACTGCCTGTGATCACATTGGCCTTTTAAGTCATCACATCAATATTTTTCATTCACAGGTTTTTCAAGTCCATTAAACCTTTAAATAATTTTTTAAATTTTTTTAAGCCTGGCCCCATCTTTTCCAATTGCTCAAATTATTTAACTAAACAGATGAAATTAAACATTTCAAATGAGAATTTAATCATCTCAGCATCTGAAGTGCAATCTTGGAAAATTATTCTAAAGACCACTTTAAGCTACTTTATTTCTAATGGGTTGTCATAACTAACCTGAGACCTGAATAAGTAGTTAACTGAAAATATCTAAAAGTGTTATTGTGAAATAGCTATGGTGGATATAGTTAGATACCTAGAGTTGATTCCTAAAACACTATTGTACCTAAACATTAATTTCTCACAGAAAGCTGTTTTGTGCTTCCTGAGTTCAGAATTTCAGAGACAGTATAATGTAAAATACATTTAAGCATAACTAAAAAGTTAAAAAAGCAAAGCAAAATAATGTGCGTTCTTTATTATTCAGAGCATTTTCTAAGATTCTCCATCAACATTTCCTCTCAGTTTTGTTAATCACTTTATCATCTATCCCCAAAATAGTTTCTTTAAACAAACAAATTTGAAAAGAACTATAGATCCATCAATCTTCAAGTGTTTACAGGTACAGTTATGTCAGGACAGGACATCCTTTTAATTCCCTTTTCCTTTAGTCAAAATTTTTATTTTTTTATTTTCATTAAGATTTCCTTCCTCTTTGTTTCTTGTTATTGTCATTATATAATCTACTTTCTTTCACTGACCCTTCTGGATCAAAGTACATCTACCCCTCTTTCCTTAAATGCCTTGAAGTTTCACTATATTCCCTTCAGACATATCAATATGCACTCTTTTTATAGAATCACAAGTGGAAGGAAAGGAACGAGGTGAGGAAACTATGGCTCTAGGAAGGAAAGAGGTCTGCCTGATGTCACCCTGGTAATAAGAGGCAAAGCTGAGAACTGAACGCAGATCTCTCCAACTCCAGCCCTCTCTGCCTTTTACTCCAAATCAGATTACCAAAGATAAACTGCTTGTTTGCCATTTGTTAAAATCCACTCTAGGACCACTTATTTTGGGGATTATATTCAGAATTACTTTGAAAATGTGTAAATAACCTAAGTCAAGGGCAGAGAACCTGAGGCCTTCTAGGTCCTTGGGTGTGGCCTTTTGACAGAGTCCAAATTTTACCTAACAAATCTTCTATTAAGGAGATTTGTTGAAAAGAGGGGAAGAGAGAGAGAGAGAGAGAGAGAGAGAGAGAGAGAGAGAGAGAGAGAGAGAGAGAGAGAGATTGAGAGATTTGTTCTGAGAAGTTTGAATTCACCCCTGATCCTGATCTAAGTAGTCTGATCATGGAAAATGTATCCAAGATGTCGGACGGAAGCCAATGTGGTACATAAATAACATTTTAAAATAACAACAACATATTTATAAGAAGGCTTCAGTTAATAAACAAACCGGCATCTTAAGAGAACTGTGGTTTTACAAACTGGGCTCTTTTTTGTTCATCCTTCAAGGTAAAATAGCCTCCCTCTATTTCACATAGCCTATTTGGCTAAAATTTGAAATAAAAGAACAGGAAAACAAAGAGTGCCTTCTTTTGTTTAGGTTTTGAATACAAAATTGCTTACATTTCCTAGCTTATATAATAGCACCTGCCCTGAGGGGATGGAAAGAGCAGATATCTCTAGAAAGCTCCCCAGCATTATTTACATTACTTTGCCCTCTTTCACATAATAATTTTCCTTAGAAATAGTTCAGAATAAGAGTCTTTATAAATCTGCTGAATCAAATTTTTTAGCTAGTTAGTTATATGAGGTACATGGTCTTACCATGCAATCATCATTCTCTTTTCAGTAAGTTATGCTTTTTAATCCTTAAAAATTTAAAAAAAATTATTTTACACAGCATGATTTTCCACTGCCAATAGAGCTCTGATGAGAGGGTTTAGGCTGATAAGGACTCTAGAAGCTTTCTTAAAAAGTATAATAGACGGGGCAGCTAGGTGGTGCAGTGAATAGAGCACCAACCCTGGAGTCAGGAGGTCCTTAAACACTCCAGCTTCAGACACTCAACACACTTACTAGCTCTGTGACCTTGGGCAAGTCACTGAATCCCAATTGCCTTGCCATTTGCCCTCCAAAACAACAACAACCAACAAAACAAAACAAAAAGTGTAACAGAATATACTCTATGTACAAGTTTGATTCATTACTCAAACAAAATTATGTCTTCTGTCTGACATAAATGGTCTTCCACAAAGCCAGCACCAGTTTGTCCCTCCTATGAGTAGTTCCATTCTGGTGCTATTTAACCCATGTTGTCAGTCTTGTTATCCACTGTCAATGGACCTCAAACCTTCAGATTCTTGCAAAAGAAATAATTACTAAGTTCCCTTCCTCAGCCTTTTACATCTTGGAATAAACAAATCACTTACTTTAGCCTCCTCTAGGGTATTTATGTTCAAATTATATAATAGCATGTATGATTGCACAGTTAGTCCAAAGTAACACAACTTCACAACTTTAAAAATATATGTGTGTGTACATATGTATATATACAAATATTCAGAAGCTTTCTTTTCAAAAACTCTCTCAATATCTTGGAATTTATAATTCAAGAATAATTTTTGGCAGACCCTACAATAAATAAGGTATAGATACATTACTTATGTAAGTTTTCTAACACTGTAATACAAAATCTATGTTTTGTCTGTCTCAGCATTCCCTCCATTAAGGCAGACAGCAACTCTTCTTACTCAACAATCTTCAAGGGTGGCTATGGCCCCAAATTTAATCACCTTGCATATCAGGTTGTAGCAAACCTGATAAACATCTCCAGATTTTGCTAGACTGATCTTCAGACAACAGGAGCAAACTGATCATTAGGCCCACTGATACTCACCAACTTTTCAATCTAGTAAAACTTTCCAGAGCTTGTTCTCTGCAGGCAGAGACTTTGAGAAGCCAGGGCCATGGTTGTATTCCAATGAGATATTAAGTTTGGAGTTTAGACCTAATGCTACAAATATGGGCAAAGTTTTAAGAACCAAGAAATTAGAAGTTTCATTAAATAGTACTTTTTTACTTCACAATTTAATCTCCAAATCCTGACATATTTGGGAGGAAAGAGGGCATTTTTACAGACACAATTTCAGCTCCAAAATTTTTTTTTGCTCTCTAAGTTGAAGAATATCTTGATTTTCTGTTGACTCTGAGAACCTAGGCAACATATTATAGTTGAAAAAACTTGACTTTGAGTCAAAAGACCTGCCTGGGTTTGATTCCACTATACTATGTTTATAATATCTATGTAATTCTGATCCAGTCATTTTTCCTCTCCAGTTATACAATTCCCACACCAAAGTACAAGGTGAGGGGTTAGGTGGTGTAGGGGCAGCTAGGTGATGCAGTGAATAGAGTACAAAACCAATCCTGTAGTCAGGACAACCTGAGTTCAAATCACACCTCAGATACTTAACAATTACTAGCCGTGTGACCTTGGGAAAGTCACTTAACCCCAATTGCCCTGCCTCCCCCACCCCAAGAAAAAAACAAAAGCAAAGTACAAGGTGACAATCTCCTAAGGCCCCAACCAGCTCAAAATCCTATGGTTCTCATGTAAAAAATATTAATATGTTCAACTAGGCCATAACTTAAGAGGAATGACTAGAGTTTTGCCAAAATTTAGAGAATACTGGCAGCATCATACTTCCTTCAGTGTATCATGTCAATTGTGTCAACTGATACAGTGAATATTTTTATCCATAAGGCAAAGGGAAAAAAAGGATGAAAATTTTCATTTCAAAGTAAAATTATAATATCTTATATTAATTGGTATACCTGGCTTTTTTACTGGTAAGCCTTTTGAGGCCATTCACCAAGAGGTCTTCCTTATTCCTTCCTACTCATGTCATATTATTCAGACATTTCTGCCCAATATATCTACTTTTACTGCAGTCTTTCTCCTTTCCAAGGACAATCATTCTACATGTACTTTTGACCCCATCCCCTCCCATCTTCTCTAGCAGATTGCTACCCTTTATTACCCCAAATCAATCTCTAATGTCTGATCTCTCTCAGGTATTCCCAAGTGTCAGCTACATACATACATTGACACAGACACATAGCCATAGACATAGACACACACACACACACTCACATACACTATCATTAATAGCTTTGTCCTCCCCCTTTCTCCTCCCTCTTGTGGCTAAATTGCCTGAGAAAGGAATCTGCATCAGTTCCATCATTTCCTTTCTTCTGTCTTTTAAACCCTCTGCCATATGACTTCAAACTCTATCATCCAAATGAAACTGCCCACTCCAGTATGACTAAAGATCTCTGTCACATCCAGTCGCCTTTTCTCAACCCTTGCCCTTCTCTACCTCTTTGCAGCATTTTACACTTTTGATATCCTCCTCTCTCCTTTTATTCTACATTTTGGAAGTTTTAAGGACTGAGCAAGGGCATAGACAAAATTGCTAAGGGCTAGGAAATTTCAGAAGAGAGGCAAGATGATAATGTAGCTACAAAGTTTGAAAAGTACTTCTTATATGGTAGAGAATGCATTCATACCTTTCCTACCATTAATTGCTTCTACAAGCTGTACAACTCAGTCACAGTTGGTTCCTCTCTTGCCTCTATCCTCACATCTGAATATCTGGGCATAGAGGAAGCTAGGTGGTGCAATGGAAAGAACACTACGCCTAGAGTCAGTGAAGACCTGAATTCAAACCCA